>JAPQWV010001591.1:0-81000 GCA_027422505.1 Craterostigma plantagineum
CTAGGCACTGATGGCTCTGGAGGCATTTCTTCTAATTCTCCAAGAGTTACTTCTCTGCCAGCTCCACCCTCTCGAATGAACTGTTCCTCGAGAAAGTGAGCATGTACAGCTACGATGATCCTCTGATCATCATGGAAGTAGAAATAATATCCCATGCTATCATTGGGATATCCTACGAAACGTCCTTTCGTGGACCTTGATTCAAGTTTGTCTGTCATAAGCTTTTTCACATAGGCGGGGCAACCCCAAACCTTTAAGTGATTCAAGCTGGGTTTCTTACCGTTCCAAATTTCGTAAGGTACCCTATCAACAGACTTCGAAGGAGTTCTGTTCAAAACATAGACTGCAGTTTGCAAAGCATATCCCCATAACGATATGGGAAGATCTGTATAGCTTAGCATAGATCGAACTTTATCTAATAATGTTCGATTTCTGCGTTCGGCAACACCATTCAACTGTGGTGTTCCGGGCGGTGTAAACTGCGAAATGATTCCATTTTCTTTCATGAAATCATCAAACTCAAGACTCATAAATTCGCCGCCTCTATCTGATCGAACGACTTTAATTTGTCTCCCAGTTTGATTTTCCACCATTGTTTTGAATTCCTTAAACTTTTCAAGCGTTTCATACTTGTGCTTTAACAGATACACCAAGCCATAGCGAGAGTGATCATCTGTAAAAGTCACGAAATAGTGGAAGTTACCTCGGGCTGCTACACTAAACGGTCCACAAACATCTGTATGGATCAAATCCAAAATATTTGCGGCTCTTTGAAAAATCCCTGTAAAGGGAGACTTAGTCATTTTGCCTAAGATACAAGACTCGCACGTTGGATAGGAATCTGATTCCGTTGGCTTAATTATGCCATGTTTCTCCAACTCTTGAATCTTTCGCACTCCGGCATGACATAGTCTAAGATGCCACAAATACTTTTTATTTAACTCTAAGTTATGTTTGTCGGTAACTACATTCGCATGTTCTTGGACGTTAACGTAATATAAACCATTTATTAACGTTGCATTTCCGACGCATTTATTTCCAAAATAAATCTCACAAATATTATTATTGAATCGAAATTCATAACCATTCTTACTCAAAGCAGGAATAGAAATAATATTTTTCAGCCCCTTGGGCAACACAAGTACATCGGATAGATATAATACATGTCCAGAACTTAGTACAAGAGTCTTCGATCCAACATGACTAGCAGGCACACAATGTCCGCTACCAATGTTAATCAAGACTTCTCGTTCCGCCAGCTTCCTACTTCGTTCCAGACCCTGGTTCAAAACACAAATGTGAGCACTAGCTCCCGAGTCAAGAATCCACGAAGTGGAAAATACAGTAAATGAACAATAAGTTTCTGAAACTTTACCTGAAGCCCCAGAAGCTCGAAGCTTGGGACAGTCCCTTTTCCAATGGCCCAGCTCTTGACAGTGAAGGCACCGATCAGTTGCCTTCGGAACATTAGGCACGTTCATTTTGGCCTTGCCCTTTTTCTTAATTCCTCCTTTTGGCTTATTAGGCTTGGGCTTGGACTTGTTCGACTTAGATCTCTTAGACCTTGTAGTCACAACAAGCGCAACCTCTTTTCCCTTTCCTTTCTTTAGCTCACGCTGAGTCTGAACCAGCGTGTTCATGAGTTCAGGAAGCGAAAATCGCCTATCGCTCAGATTATAGTTTATAATAAACTGAGCAAATGAAGCTGGGAGTGACTGAAGGATCAGGTCAATCTGAAGCTCGTTATGAATGGGACAACCGAGAGAACTTAGTTCCTCGATGTACCCAATGAGCTTACGCACATGTACCGCAACATCTGCACCCTCAGGCATCTTGGTATGAAAGAGATTGTCAGCAGCACGGTATCGAGACGATCTTGACTGCTCGCCGTACAACTCCTTCAGATGAATCAATATCTCGCGCATTTGCATACCCTCATGCTGGCGCTGCAGATCATTATTCATCCCAGCTAACATATAAGCCTTGACACGGGCACTATCAGCCATCCATTTGGCATAATATTCCCTGTCATCATCACTCGCACCCTCTTGGGGTTCGAGTGGTATGGGTCCCTCAAGGACATACTCTAGGCGTTCCAGAGTGAGGACTATCCTCATGTTACGGAGCCAGTCCGCAAGGTTTGGACCCTCCAAACGATTTTGCGTGATCAGTAAATTGAATGGTGACGTCATTTTGTATACAAACAAGAAAGAAAACAATCTGCAGAAAATAAAGCATTGAAGGGGTCAACGTATTATTCTACAAGCACAAATAAGGACTAACAATTTGGCTTGCTCCCACTATTTTTCTCAAAATCCCATTCTCCCGATAGAGATTTCGGAAACCTCGTTGATAGTTTCATAGTGGAGTTGATTTCCCCGCTCCGCAGAAATGAACCTCAACCTAACAGTTTGTTGGCCCATTACTCGGACGGCGCCGTGTCCCACACGAACCCATAGACGTACCCGTGTCCAACATGAATCCATCTCATGAGTATTTCAACTACTTTGTCTCCGGTCAGGAACCCTCACCCTAACAGGAATAATTGGGAAATAACCGTCTAAGTGTAACCTATCAACGTCTGGCTCATCTTAACATTTAGAAATTCCGCCCGTAGGATAACTCTTTATAGGACGTGAATATGTTTCGGAGAGCGGCGTTTAGACAATCACCCGGAATATCAACAACGAGAGCGAAATGTTTGGCGCCGATAACTCGGAACAAACCACACATACACCCAAGTCGTTTCAATAACGAGCTTGACTTTATTGTCTTAACGCACCCGAGCCAACTACGACAAGAGCGAGATGATTGGCGCCGATAACTCGGAACAAACCGCACATGACACTCAAGCGCAATGGTTTCGAGCTTGATAGAAGACAGGACCCAGTCCTTTACCCACTTAGTATTTTGTCCAACCGGGAGAATACGTCTCACACACAAAAGCACTTAAATATACGCACGTAACGTCAAACAAACATGCACGTAATTGCAGTAAACCTAGTTTGCCTATAAGACCGTCTGCGTGGACTATTTCTACTCTACTACATTTATATTGATAAAAATACACATCTCTACGCCGTCGGCTTCAAACCGTGTTCTCGAACGATCTCCAAGGCTTCGAACGGCCATCTCATGATTCCTCCTCATACTCGTACAACCATCGTGCTAAACTAATTTTCTAAAAATTAATAAGGTACAAGACGGGGGGATCAGCTGTCCCAAACAACCCGTATATTAATGAATAAATTACAAACCGGGGGGGACCTTGTCACCCTTAACATATCACCCGGAAATAGAGCCTAAGTCCACGCCGACGTCTTAATACGTGTCATACATATATATACATACAACATAAACACGTTCACGACAACAAAACGCTCAAAGAAACCAAAACGAAATTTGGGCTAGTCCTAGACTTACGGACCCAGTGTCAATTACGAACCGCGAGGAGACTCCACTAGGGTTTTCTCCCCACGTTGCTTCGCTACGTCAGACCATTCGCAACTAGGCGACTTTTGACCAAGCGAGCGCTCGGTTTACAAACTCGAACTAAGTTCGTTTCGGACTCGTTTATGTCGTTTCTTAGAACCGAGCTTATGGCTCTGATACCACTGTTGGGAAACCCCGGGTGACCCGAGGCCTTGCCCTGGACGCAGCGGAAGTATTGAAAGGGTCTCCCAGGTTCCCCGTTGGAACGAGTGAATTTCGAAAATTTCCTCGTTCCCGCCACAAGATCAAACTCGGTATAAAGAAAATCACGCATGTATACACGTATTAAGGTTTAGAACATTACCCTCGTCGCGAAGATCCTTAGCTCCCTAGCTCACGAACTGTGCCGAAGAGAGTCACGCCGACCCCGTGAAGTACCACAAACCAACACCACCCCAAGGATGGCTAGAGATGGTGTGGAGTGTTGTGTAGAGATGTGTATGTATGTGTGTGATTTCTAAAACTCACAAACACTTAGGGATTTCTAAAAGATCACCCTAAATGCTCTCACTTCTCTCTAAAACTCAAAGATAGAGTGAGAAAGAGCTTAATTAAAGTTATGGGCGAAATTCTCTAAGAAAATATATTAAAAGTCCATTTCCAAACCAAGAAAATGACTTTTAACTTAATCCAAATGAGATCATGTCCTACATGACTCAAAAGGTGTTAGATTCCCTTTTATTATGTCACTAAATGACCTAATAATGTCCCATATGTCTAACATAAGAACAAGGAATGAATTTGGACTTGATTTGGATTAAATTTGGCCAAACCGACGCTCGTCACGGCCTGAAACAAGCCTATTCACGGCCGTGACTACACCCTTCACGGCCTGGGTCATAATGGTCACGGCCGTGACCATGTCGAGGTCAAAACTCAGCCTCTGCCGCTCGTCACGGCCACGAGCAATGTGTTCACGGCCGTGACTCTTTGACAGCTTTGCGGCAGTTTTGAATTTTGATCAGATCGAGGGGTAAACGATGTCCGATTGACCTGAAATTTTAACCATAGTTAAAAGACTCATCTATATTTATTCTGACCAAAGGGATTCTCAATCCGAGGTCTAGATTGTGAGATATGAATTTTTGAAGCTACTGCAACTTTGCAGATGGGCTTCACAACCGTGACAAGCCTTGCTTGTCATTGTGAACCCTATTTACACGTCAACTCTTACCATTATCGTTCCGTAAATATCCGTCCATGTAAATATAGTTTCTAAAACATATATTTAGTATTTTATTAACGTCTCTAAGACCGTTAAATTAATTTACATCTCATATTAGTAGATACTGTCTCGGTGATCCTTTTTAAGCCCGACTCTCTTGGTTCGTCTCAACCCGGCAAGGGAGGAATCCAAGAATTCGGTAAGCACCTAGCCAATCCCGTGGTACCGAATAGATCCCGTGTTGAGTACGATCTTCGTAATTTACGAACCGACTATAGATTATCGTCGTACGTATAGACCCTTCACTAATGTCCCGGTCGAGTGAGAGTCATGGTTACGTCAAACTCACTAGACTCGACACTATGACGAATTCGTGACTGGCGAAATTACTAAACTGTTCTCCACGTCCCACATGAGTCAGTTTATTGCTTCGGCCGAAGACTTTGTAATTTCCCGTCCCCAAATATGCATAAGACATATATCTCGGTTACTAACGAGACAGTGAATCCCTCACGTTAGTCTAAGCACGGCAGGTACCCTTCGTTGTCAAGACCACATGTCGCCGCCGACCCATGTTCATCACCGAACAAAGCGGGCCTAGCAAACTAGTGACAAGTCAAGACCCCGAAGTCAACTCCGTCAAAGACCTTTCAGTCTAAGGTCCACGTACACTACTATAGTCAATCAATCAATCATTGACACTACCCAGAGTAACGATAAGGCCCATGTGATTGTCGATTACGAGTCGTGTCCAAGTACAAGTTAATCCCCTGATTCAACTCATACCAATGTTATGACCTCCCGCTTCCCAAGCGAATGGTTGGCACAACCATTTAAGAGTCATCAACAAATAAGTCGTAATTGACGCTCAGTCACCCTACTGAGGTCTAAGACTTATGGACTAATTTAATATCGAAGAATAATAGCTCACTGGTGCCCCCTCTCTCATCCCATGAGAATCAGTGACTATACTTACGATATATAGGTTTTATTTATTTACCATCTCACCGGATGCCTAATGAGACTTAATAGGTAAATAAATAATATGCCTTTGAAGAATTAATATAAAAATATAAATTCCATTATCAAGTATAAGAATACAATATTCAAATACAGGCGAAAATACATCGATTATTAAATACATGCCCTATTCATTACATCCTCGAATGGCATTCCGAGGGCACATCCCCAACAATCTCCCACTTGCACTCAATGCCATGCGCTATGATATCGTAACCCCATTTTATGGAGGTGTCGTTCAAGCACTGCCTGTGAGAGAGGCTTGGTGAACGGGTCCGCCACGTTATCCGCGGTGGCTATTTTCTGCACAGCTATGTAGCCATTCTCAACGAACCCACGCAGCACATGGTATCAGAGCCCAGAGTTCCGCGAAGGGAAAAGAGACGATCCTACACCAATCTTCAGATCCGCCCATACTTAAGACATGGAGGACGAAGGCTCCTCTCATGAAGAGCAACTCTTTGGAGTTGGCTATACCGCACTTAGACCAAAGGTGACCATTTTGGAACGCAAAGTGGCTGCCTTAGAGCCGTCCGTTGAGGAGCTTAAGGCCAAAGTCCCAGACGATCTCGAACAGCAATTATTGTCGGTTCGACATGCTGTTGATACGGGTGCCGAGATCGTAAGTGAATCGTCCGCAAGAACCGACAGAAAGATCGAAGCCATATTCCAGGCTGTCGATGCCCTGACCAGACGAATCGATGAGGAGATCAATTCGAGCGTGGCCCATCGTGGGGACGTTGATCACGAAATGAAGGTATTGCGTTCCTTAATACAGGTGAATGACTCACCAAGCAACTCGCGGCCGAAGTTACCTCAGCCCGAAACCTACAACGGCACGCGAGATGCTAAGGAGTTGGAAAACTACCTCCACGACATGGAGGACTATTTTGAGGCGGCTACAACCCCCGAATCAGAAAAAGTGGCTTTGGCTACACGATTCTTGATCGATGATGCCAAGCTATGGTGGCGTACGAGAAAGCGAGAAGCCGTCGAAAATGACCAGGCTCGGATCAAGGGTTGGGAAGAATTGAAGGCCGAGCTGAAGGCTCATTTTCTGCCACAACACAGTGCGTGGCATGCCCGCGATGCGTTGCGTAAGTTAAAACAGACAGGCCCTATCCATGAGTATGTGCAAAAATTCCATTTACTAATGATGAATGTGAAGGACATGTCGGAGTCGGACAAGGTCTATCACTTCATAGACGGTTTAGCAACTTGGGCGCAAGCGGAGCTTGCGAGGCGTAACATTCAAGATCTGCAGACTGCATTTGCGGAGGCCGAACGGTTGCGGGACATTCCACGTAGCCAATCTACGACCGAGCCTAAAAAGCAAGTGCCGGACAAGTTTGACAAGTACAAAAACAAGAAGGCACAAAAGGGCAAGAAGAAAGCTCAATGGCGGCCTAACCCAAATCAAGGGCAAGGTGAACAACAAAGTCGCTTTCTTAATTAAGGTAAGTTTTATTATTTTTTTATTTTCTTAGTTATAGGTAAGTTTTTCTTATTTGTTTGAAATGACAATAAAAAAATTTAAAACCAAAGCATGAAAAAACATATGAACATGATAAAAGAATTAAATGCGTATATTTTTTATTTTTGTAATTTCAGTTTTTCTTTTTAATTTTCAAAAAAAAAATGAAGATGCAGAAAAGAGAAAAATGCATGAAAAGAGTTTTTTTTTTTCTTTTTTTATAGCTATATGAGTAAAATGCATGATTAATGTTTGGCAAATTTGGCATTTAACATTTCACCTCGGTTGCATAATGTACCAAATTGTAATCCTAAGAAAATTAATAGTGACTCATCCTAAAAAGCACCTTTAGAAAAAAGACGAGAAGGGAATTTTGTCACCGAGTTTTTTGCGTAGGTAGGGAATTGTTGTAGTTGGTCTGCCGCTTACCCCTTGCCCTTATCATGTATGTGGAGCAACTATCATCGGAGTACCATACATAAGGGAAACCTGCAAAACTATCAGGACTTTGGTACCCTTTGTTGGATGGGTCCTTGATCGACACGTGGTGTGCTAATATAATTGCAAGTGCGACAAGTGATACTATAAAACGAATACTTAATTACTATCACCAACGTGCGATAGGCAGTGGACCTATCGTTTGTAGTGCAGTAAAGTGAGTAAACGAGTATCGAACACGAGGAATAAACTAATTTCTAGTAATAACCTATCGACTCGATATCTAACCTAAATAAATTGCGTAGGTTGTTTTACGAACTATCCTAACAGATCAATCCTAAATCAACGAGAGACTAAGAGAATACGCCTAAACTGATAAGAGTACTTTGGATGATAAAGATGTGCTTGGGATTCGAATCCCGCTAGGTATTATTGCCTACGACAATGAGATATCGTTCCTACGTGGTTAAGACTAAATCGCAGTAATTTTCTACCCGCTCGCGAATTTGCTGTCGCCCTAAACGCTAGCGGGGATCTAAAATTCCGTAATTACTAACGGTGAGGATCGAGTATTTGCTTTCGCCCTATACTCGAATTGTATCTTCTACGAACGGCCTAATCGTTGTTTAGCTGTCACCCTAAACGATTTTCCATACATTCACTTTAACAAATAGACAAATTAAAGCGAAGAATCAATTTCATAGAACCATAGATAGTCAAAACACACAAATTCTGGGGAAGCATGTTCCTGTTGCCTAAGTCTGTTCTTAAAAGGGTGGATCCATTGTGTAGGGAATATCTATGGAATGGTAAGATAGGGGCAACTACAATGCACTTGTGAGATGGGACATAGTATGTAAATCCAAGTCTTCGGGAGGTCTCAATATCAAGAACTGTGAGAGATGAAACTGTGCCTTACTTGGGAATCAAATTTGGGACTTAGCTTCTAAAGCGGACAAATTATGGGTCCGTTGGATGAATGGGGTCTATCTAAGAAATGGTGATTTCTGGAGTCATCAACCCCTTCGGATAGCTGTTGGTTTTGGCGAAAATTAACAAGATTAAACTGCTATTTCAAGGGGGATACCAGAATGGTACTTGGATACATACAAAGAATGGAAAGTATACTACTACATCAGGCTATGTTTTGCTGATGGGAGAAGACAACCATTGGAATCCCTGCTCGATCATATGGAATAGGATGAATGCACAAAAGCATAGCTTTATTATGTGGCTTGCCTTTTGGAAGAGACTATTAACATTTGATAGGATTCGGGCTTGGAACATTGACGTGAGGAATGCAACCTGCCGGCTATGTGACCGGGATGGGGAAACAATTTCACATATTTTCTTTGAATGTGACTTTAGTAGGCAGGTTATTGGGGATCTCGTATCATGGATGCAGACAGATCCTGCCCCAATACAATTTGAGGCCTGGAGGTATTGGATGTTATCCATGTCTAGGAGGAGGTGCGCGTGATATCGGATCGAGGCTGCCTGTTATGTAGCAGTTGTGTACTTCATTTGGAAGGAGCGTAACTACAGGGTCCATGAGCCTGACAAAGTAAAGAGGCTGCCTGGCATGGTGGCGAAGGATGTTAGTAGAGATTTTTGCTGGCGTATTCCCGTCTGTTGCAGATCCCTTAAGTCAGCCAAGGATAGGGCCTTGTTTTGCTGATGGGAGAAGACAACCATTGGAATCCCTGCTCGATCATATGGAATAGGATGAATGCACAAAAGCATAGCTTTATTATGTGGCTTGCCTTTTGGAAGAGACTATTAACATTTGATAGGATTCGGGCTTGGAACATTGACGTGAGGAATGCAACCTGCCGGCTATGTGACCGGGATGGGGAAACAATTTCACATATTTTCTTTGAATGTGACTTTAGTAGGCAGGTTATTGGGGATCTCGTAGCATGGATGCAGACAGATCCTGCCCCAATACAATTTGAGGCCTGGAGGTATTGGATGTTATCCATGTCTAGGAGGAGGTGCGCGTGATATCGGATCGAGGCTGCCTGTTATATAGCAGTTGTGTACTTCATTTGGAAGGAGCGTAACTACAGGGTCCATGAGCCTGACAAAGTAAAGAGGCTGCCTGGCATGGTGGCGAAGGATGTTAGTAGAGATTTTTGCTGGCGTATTCCCGTCTGTTGCAGATCCCTTAAGTCAGCCAAGGATAGGGCCTTCCTTAACATGCTGTAATGCCTTGGCTTAATTGTGGTTAATTATGGTGAATGTGTGTAGGAATAGATGAGACTGTCTTAGAAATGTGTCAGGTGTGAGTTGGATGTGAAACGTGAACTACGATGATGTACTAATTTCTATGTGGTAATGAATTTATCCTTACCAAAAAAAACACACAAGTCAAGATAAATATATGTCTTAAATACGAATTAACCTAGCATTCATCTACTCCCAAACACATAAGGAATTGGCTACTCATAATTGACGGGAAAACAACGAAAGAAATAAGGAACGAGGAGGAAAGATTCATGATCTTCATGTACTGATGACCTGGGATGGTAGCGTAGATGAATCTTCGTTCTTCGTTCAATTCGGCGTGATTGCATCGTTGATCCGTCTCCTGCGCTTCTCGAGGTGAATTCTCCGTTCTTGGCGTCTCTATTTCGTCATTGATGTGTTAGGGTTATGATATGAGAGGTGTCCCCCTTTTCTGAGTCGAATTTCGGCTTTAATAGTGAAATTCGACACCTTCACGGCCTGGGACATGTGCCTTCACGGCCGTGACACTGTCTGGGCACAAAATGAGCTCAATGCCGTGTGTCACGGCCTCGTGCAGTAGTGTCACGGCCATGACACTTTTAACAGCCTTGCGACAATTGTGTATTTCTCTCAGATGGAGGGGTAATGTCCGATTGACCTAAAATTTTAACCATAGATAGAAGACTCTCCTGTCTTGATTCTGACCAAAGGGATTCTCAATCCGAGGTTTAGATTGGAATATATGACTTTATAATGCTGCTGCTTTGGGTCACGACCTGGTGCAAGAAGTGCCACGGCCGTGACTGAGTTGAATCTTGGCTTCGCACAATAGTCACGGCCTGATGCATAATGTCTCACGGGCGTGACGTTTTCCTGTCAGCGTCGTAACTTGTCCGTTTTGCGTTGTTTTGCTCCTTTTTCGCTCCTTTTCGCTCGATAGACATCGTAAGGTCCTACAATATGCAAAGAGGTGTAAATAGAGTATATAAATGCATGAAACAATGAAGAATACTCTATTATGACCCAAATAACTAGTACAATAAATTTATTACTAGACGTTTATCAGTCCTCCCTTACTAGCAGAAAATGCGATAGGATTGAACCGTGTGTGATCCTAAGTTGGTTGATGAATTAGTCTTAGGAATCCATTTTTGTTTGGATTTTGTGACTTACTATTCGACATAGGAGTCCACTTTGGTGCGATTTTACATGGATATGAAAATTCAGCTTTAGAAATTATTCTCATAGAATATGTACTCAAAGATTTTCTCTTTACTCAGTCGAAATAAATGTTTTTCAGAATAAACTTGGACTGGATTCTTCAAGTAAGAATACGAGCAAATAGAATTATAAGCATGTAATAGTCGCTAAGTGTAGAATGCACATTTCTCACATAATGAGAGGAAATGCTTTCGAGAATGATTAAAATTATGGTAAATGAATGCATTTCCTTGCTTAAGGTCCCTAAAGGAATGACGATCATTTAAAGTGTTTAGGCTCTTTGGACTGAAATGAGCATTAAAAGAGTTTCCTCTTTTAGGACTAAACTGATTTGTTTTAATTTTTTATGAAGAGCCAATTTCAAATTTTTTATTTCTAAAGCTAATGGCTTTAAGGAACATGTAGAAGCAATGATTTTAAGAGAGGAAATGGCTCTTCATATTTTTTGAATTTAAATCTTTAGAAGGCGATTTTTCTTTCTTCGCGCTCCTTAGAATGAATTTTTCTTGTGAGAGAGTGGAAGATGCATGAGGAATAGTTTGGAAAATGGAGGAAGTCTTGAGATTTTCCATCTCCATTAAGAACGTTTTCTTTTCCACTTCAAAGTTCTCTCGTTCCTTTTCTAATAAAACTCGTAACTCCTCTATCTTTCTAATTGGGGGTATGCAGAGAAAATGCGATTTGGGTCTTTCTCATTTCTCCCTCCCCGAGGGTAAGCGGGAGGTGTAATATTCCTACTATCTC
The DNA here is from genome assembly GCA_027422505.1 of Craterostigma plantagineum. NCBI lineage: Eukaryota > Viridiplantae > Streptophyta > Magnoliopsida > Lamiales > Linderniaceae > Craterostigma > Craterostigma plantagineum. Next base: position 11,784 of record JAPQWV010001591.1, read on the forward strand.
GACACAATGTCCCGTGAACCAAAAGGCCGTTTCCACCTTGTCCATCGGGTGAAGTCCTAAGTCCATCTTGGCCTAGTGGCCTTTTGTAGATGATGTTGATAGAACTCCCGATATCGATGAAAACTCTTATGAATTCGTGATTGGTGACCTTGGCCCGATGACTAGGGCATCCTCATGAGAGTCATCCCCGCCATGACAATTATCGGGTCCGAAGCTGATTACGGGTCATGACGGCTTACTTACTATCTTAATTTCAAAAGTTCTCCAATCGATCCAGCTTTCCTCACCCTATTAAAATCACCTCCAGTAGGTCCTCCCGAGATTATGTTGATCTGTCGCGGTATTTGTCTCTTAGAAGATTTTTGAGGTCCTCTTTCCATATTATCTTGGTTGCTTCACGTAGCATTTTTGCCTGGCCTCGGCCTCTTCTTTCATCTCTTTCTGGCGTCCTTCTTTGTCTTCCCCTCTGGTCAAGAGGCTAGCGTGGTGTTAAACCGATTTCCCGCCCCAAGATATCTGGTCCTGGTCCCGAAGCCACATTCTCCTCCTGTTTATTTTGCTCGTGTCTCAAGATTCGATGCGATAAGTTTTTCTAACTCTCGATTCCACTGAAAGCATTCCTTGGTAGTGCGTCCATACTCGTGGTGGTAGTTACAGTAAGTGTCCGATACAGGTATCTTTGGGTTACCATCAATATAAGGGGGCCTGTGGAGGAAGTATCTCCTCGTATATCTCCAAAGCTCGGACTTTGTTCACCCGTAATCCCGTATAGTTTCATGAGGCATAGTAGGGGCGGGAATGGGACAATCGTCTCTTCGAGAAAAAGGCGGTCCTGATATTGAGGTGGACTCCTCCTTCGATCTCATGGGGAACTTGTACGCTTCCTGTCCTCGAGCTCTCGAGCATGGGATTCCTCGACCCAGACGTACTTCTCTACCCGAGACACTAACTCATCCACTGTCGTCGGGTTTTTTTCACTAATGACCTAAACAAGTCTCCATCTCTAACGCCGTGGTGAAATGCTCCGACGAGTAACTCAGGCGCAGTGTTGGGTTAAAGCACCTCAAATAGTCTCTTAAGCTTCCTTCTCTGCTTGTCTTATGTTTAGTAACTTTACTGCTGACAACGGGCAACTTCGGCTGCTCAAGAAATACTTTAGGATGTGGGTTGTAAGGTCTTGAAAGCTATTGATTTTCATGGCGGTATCAGAGTGAACCATTGTTGGACCCCTTCGTCAGAGTAGTCACGAAGAGACGACATTTGACGACGTCTCCAATTTGGTAAAATGCCGCGTTTCCTTCAAAGACCGCTAAGTGATCCTCGAGAGGTCCGGTCTTATCATATTTTCCCATCACGAAGGAGCGGAAGTGCCCAGGTAATGGAGCCACCAGCACTTCCAGGGAGAACGCTGATGCTCGGCGGACGAGCGCACCTCGGGCAGATTTGCCAGTTCTTGCAGCTTGCGGATTTCTTTCCTCACGTCCTCGAGTTCGGCCGCTTGTTGCTTGGCTCGTCTCCTTTTGTTGGCCCGCACATTCCTAGGCTCTGACCCTTCTTCTTCTTGCTCGTTTTCTCCAGTCTCAGATTCAACATCACGTTCTCCATTGGTCTGTCGCCGATTATTTTCTCGTTCTCTTTCAGCCATTAGTTCTCCTACTGCAGTCTCGAGCCTCATGATTTCCTATATCGCCGCATTCATGACGTTGGCAAGGTTGGCCAGATTCGGCTGTTCGCCATTATTGGGCGGTGCACGGTCGTTCTGTCACCATATTAAATTTCTACTTAAAAGAAGCTAGAATTCCCACAGATGGCGCCAAATTGATACCGACAAAAAATGACCTACCGCGAAAATGAGCTGAAGAACTTCTTCCTGCCTTAACTTCGCCGCGTTTCTCACTGAAGCTTGAAAATGGGATTAGGGTGGGGGATCGTTCGCCCTCTTGCCTAGGTCAAGAGGGTGGTTTCCATTTTCCAGGTGCAAAGTGGTGAAGGAAATGATGTAAAAACGATGGAAATAATGAAAAGTGCTTAAGTAAGTAGTAAAAGTAGCAGAGTAACGGTATTGATAGCTGCATACCTTATGGCCGTCTCGCGATATTTATAGCGTACCTGACTTCGATGGTTTTTGCCCACGTCCCACATTTTTCGGACCTCGGCTTGCTTTTGTTCTTCTATCTTCCCATGATCCCACGTCCTTTTAGGTCGTTCGGCCCTCGGCGGTTTCCTTTACCACGTTTTGCTAGTGGTGGCGTGGTGGGATCATGGCGGTTCCATGTGGTGAGGTCATGTTCCCCGGGGAAGGCATCTGTTCTCAGCACCGGGCTATTACCCCGAGGGGCCACGTTCCCCTTCTTTGGAGCGCCACTCGGGGAGCTTCGGTCTTCTCGGGTGAAATATCTGAGGGTACTATACCCGAGGTTGGCGACTTCGGGCATTACGCTATGGATCGTCCTTTAATGGGCTCGAGGCCTTGTTAATGTAGTTGTTCTAAGGGACCCGAGTCCATGCTGAGGGCAGGAGCCGTTCCTCATACATGGTGGTAAGTCAATTATGGCGGATCAGTTATTTTGCTGGGGGATTGGTAAATCCGAGGGTAACAGTACCTTAATCTGTTATATGATGTCTAATTTTCTTACCACAATACGTTGCTATATGATACCTAAATGTGTTATGTGATGTCGGCGGATCAGGTACCAGTGTGCAAAAAATTTATTCTAAAAGGTACCTACATATAAAAAAATACTGACAGGGTACTGTCTTGCAAGTTTTTATACAATGGGTATGGTTTTGTAGATTCCCCTTAATCACACCTTTGTCAACCTTTATATTTTATTTAACAACCAAAGCATCATATAAAACTATATTCATCCAAATGTTTATTTTAAATATTTCATAATATTGTAGGCATTTACAGACAAGAATTACATGATATCTTTATGTTAAAAAATGTTTAGTTCAGTGAAGAGAACAACTAATTTATAGTTTGATTAGTAATTGAATCGATGGCGGTAGTGACCATACACATATCTTAGCCAGGTTTAATAGATTGGCCTGCCTGATCGGTTCAAACCGGATAATCGTGTACCGGTAAAAAATCCGGTTTGATTCCAACTGGTCCATTTCTTTAATTTTTTGAAAAAATAAAAACCAAGAAAAAATTGCTGAAATAGCAAACTCTTCAGCCTAAACTCATACGTAGAGTTCAACCCAGTCATGAAAGCGACACAATATTCATGCATTTTATACTACAGATATATATTAGAGTTTTATCTTTTTATTAGAAATATTAGAACCGTTCAAAACATCACTCACCAAGTTGTGCGTCGGGCAAAATTGGTTGATAAAAACCCGACACTTCCATTAGGTAATAATGTATGTTAGAGTTTGAGGCTTAATATTTTATGAACTAATAATCACATTAATATAATTTATTGATTTAACTCGGTTCTTATAACGGTTAAACCACGACAGCTTAAACCAAAATTTATGGTGTCACTCGAACCGATTTCAACACCTTGATGTTAGTTAGCCCATCCATACATAGTCGCGTTGCCAAACACTACTATTGGTTATTCTTTCTTCCCACTCGTACGTTTCCTTGTAATTAGTAGTGAACCCCATTGTCATTAGCTTCCATCCCAATCCTCTAAATTCATCATGTTATTCTTAGGGAATAACTGCACTTTTGGTCCCTCACTTATGACCCTATATCAGTTTTAGTCCCTCAGAAATACGCCTCATCAGTATAAGTCCTCACTTTTTAACCGTTAATCAACTTCAGTCCTTTCCGTCAACTTTGACCGAGTTGACCGTCAAAGCTAACGGATTTGACCGTTTGACCCGTTAAATTCCAGAAAAATTGCATAAAGAGCCCTAATTAATTATAAAAGGAACCCTAATAAATTAGAAAACTAACGAAAATTAATAAAAAAATAAATATAAATAACAATTTTTTTACGAATTATGAAATGGCGTAATTTTTTTCAATATTTATTATTTCTCAATGAGGGCATTTTTGTCATTTCATAAAAATTTTAAATTTGGAAATTTTTTACGTAAAAGGTTTTATATTTGGAAATGTCTCATATGGGGCTTACAGCACTACGCTTCTTAATGTGTGTAGAAAAATTTCATAATTTCTTAAAAACAAATTTCATTATTTATATTTCTTTTTTACTAATTTTCGTTTGTTTTTTTAATTTATTTTGGTTCCTTTTGTAACTTATTAGGGTTCTCTATGAAAGTTGTCAGGAATTTAACGGGTCGAATCCGTTAGTTTTGACGGTCAACTCGGTCAAAGTTGACGAAAGGACTAAAGTTGATTAACGGTTAAAAGTGAGGGAGTTATACTGATGTGGCGTATTTCTGAGGGACTAAAACTGATATAGGGTCATAAATGAGGGACCAAAAGGCAGTCATCCCTTTTTCTTAGTGGACCAAATATATAGCTACTTTTCCACGGGAGCCCAACTTGTCCTACTGCGCTCTTCCCTTTGGAGAACGAATGAAGATGACGAGCGAGATCCGTTTACATTGGGAATATTACCAGAAACAAAATCGTGCTATCAAACGAAACACATAAAATTTTTTTTATCATAATGCACCACCTCGGCGTTGTATGGCATGCAACATCCCAATCAAGAACCAAAAACTTCAAACATCCCAACATCTCTAATTCCTCCAGTGAGATGAGATCCTTCTCCTAAAATGGCTGCGAATTTCGGATCTTTAGGGCAAAGCTTTGCCGAGAGAGGCAGGGAAAGGCTGCTTTCAAGATCGTTGTACGCAAATTTGAATGACGAGTATCCCGTTACCCGCGACGGTTGTTTGCGTAGGCTTTACAGAATTACGCTTGAGAGGTGGAACTATGTCAAGGGGTCTGCCGCGAAAGCTTACGAGATGGGAAGATCCGACCCGAGAAAAGTGGTCTTTGCTGCCAAAATGGGCGCCGCCTTGTCCCTCGTCTCCGTGCTCATCTTCTTCAAAGAGCCATTGTCTTACATTTCAGAGTATTCGATCTGGGCTATTCTCACTGTAGTTGTCGTGTTTGAATTCAGCATTGGTAAGCTGGTTCCTATTTTCTTCGAGAATCTTGGCCTATTTTGGATTAAATTACAGCTGATCAGATGCTTCTTCCGTAATAGGGGCAACCTTTAACAAAGGGTTTAATCGTGCATTGGGGACTTTTTCCGCTGGGGCACTGTCTCTAGGGATCGCAGAGTTGTCCGTGATGGCGGGAAAACTACAAGAAGTTGTGGTTGTGATCAGCATTTTTATTGCAGGTGGTTACCTTTCAACAGAACTAGCTGTCTCCAAACATGACAAGGCAGCTACTAACTTCATGATCATTGTCACCATTTTAGGATTTCTGGCTAGCTATTTGAAGTTATATCCAGCAATGAAGCAATACGAATATGGATTCAGAGTGTTCTTGTTGACATTCTGCATCGTACTTGTATCTGGGACTTCTCACTTCGCACACACGGCTTTCTCTCGATTGCTTCTGATTGCTGTTGGGGCTGGCGTTTGCCTGCTGATAAACGTATGTGTTTATCCCATTTGGGCCGGAGAGGACTTGCACAAGCTAGTCGTAAAAAATTTCAGGGGAGTCGCTTCTTCTCTAGAAGGTATGCCGCCCAAGTAAATGCAATCACTGATTGCTGGCAAGCATTTCCTTTAGTAGCTATGAAGAGAAGAAAGAACGTATAGTATTATAGCCTTGGTTTGTTACTTTATACGTACGTATAGGTTGCGTCAGCATGTATCTGCAGTGCGTCGAGTACGCAAGGATTCCTTCCAAGATATTGCTATATCAGGCCTCCGATGATCCTCTGTACAAAGGATATAGAGCAGCAATTGAGTCCACTAGCCAAGAGGAGACGTTGGTATGTATGCATGTATTAACTACGCAGGAATAGTATAGGTAGAAATTGCCCTTCGAAAAGGCAACTGCCGAAAACGAACTAACTATTTTTTTCTACAGTTGGGCTTTGCGGTATGGGAGCCGCCACACGGGCGCTACAAAACTTTTAATTATCCATGGAGTGAATACGTCAAAGTTAGTGGCGCTCTTAGGCATTGCGCATTTATGCTGATGGCCATGCACGGCTGCATACTCTCTGAAATACAGTCGTCGTCTGAGCTTAGGCACGTCTTCAAGGAAAAGATTCAGAGAGTCGGAACCGAAGGAGCTAAAGTTTTGCGTCTGCTCGGCGATAAAATAGAGAAGATGGAGAAACTGAGCAATCTCGGTGACGATCTTCTCCAGCAAGTCCACGACGCAGCAGAGGACTTGCAGATGATGATCGATCAGAAATCTTACCTTTTGGTGAATGCTAAAAGCTGGGAACCCAATGAAAAGCGCAGATCATTATTGCCAGAACCATCTGAACTGATCCTCCATCAGGAGAAAGAGGAGGCAGTTGTAATAAACTCGCTCAGCGACGAGTCGTCAAAACCAACAGCTCAGACCCCGAAAACCGTTGATCATCAAACGAGCATCAACATATTGGGTTCACAGTGCGAATACGGAGAGGAAGGAGGCGGAATGCTCAGGCAGCAGAGCATGTGGCCTTCGCGCCTTTCATTCATCGGCGAAACGACTGTTGTTTTGAACGAGCGAGAAGTGCGCACTTACGAGAGCGCGAGCGCCTTGTCCCTCGCGACGTTTACTTCCTTGCTCATTGAGTTCGTCGCCAGGCTTCAGAATCTTTTGAACTCCTTTAATGAGCTTAGCGACAGAGCTAAATTCAGCGATTGAATAGACAGATGATATACAGAATATACTATTTTTTATGTATTGAATGATCATTTTTTTTATGACAGGAATCTTGCATCAGATCGCTCTTCTAGTCCAATGCTCGGAACAATGTATTCTTATGTCCGGGATAATTGTCATTTTCGTCCCCCGGTTATAAACCAAAATCACTTTTGGTCCCCAAAAACACACTTCATCATTGTTAGTCCCTCAGTTATTATCCGTTAATCACTATTAGTCCTCTCCGTCACTTGACCGTCAAAGACTAACGGAAAGGATCGTTTCTAACCGTTAAACAGTTTGAAAAATTGAAAAATTAACCCCTGATGATACTGAAAAATATAAAAATAACCCAAACAAATTGCATAAAGAACCCTAATAAATTACAAAAGGGACCCAAATCAATTAAGAAAACTAACGAAAATTAGCGACGGCAATTTTTTTCCGGTGACCACAACTTTCTCCGCCGCCGCCTCGCTCCTAGATAGATCTGGCCACGACGCCCTCACCGCTATATCCAGCCGCCGCCTCCTCAACACAAAATTCGGCAGTCCCCGCCAGCCTTAAAGCTAGATCCAGCCTCCATCAAAGCCGATCAAACAAAGAGCTGCCAAATCTGACCCTCAACAACGATAATCACCGCAGATCTAGCAAGATCGAGGCCGAGAAACTCAGAAATTACCCCCACGCCACCAGATCTGAACCTCAAGACCGATAACCACCACAGAGCTGACCCTCACGGCGTCTAGCAGTTGAGCGGCGGCGCCCCGCAATCGCCGTCGCGACCACCTTCCCTTCACCTGCTCCGAGCAGCCACGTCGAATCCTTCGCGGCCACCTTCTCTTCTAAGCTTCACCGCATTGCAGAAGATAAGAGGAGATGAAAATTTGAGAGAGAGAGAGAGAGAGAGAAAGGATGACGACGGTGAGGATTGACGTGTTTTTTTTTTTAATTTATGAGGGTTATTTTTCAATTATTCAAAGTGTTTAACGATGAGAAACGGTCCGTTAGTCTTTGATGGCCAACTGACTGAGAGGACGAATACTAATTAACGGATAATAACTGAGGGACTAACAATGAGACGTGTGTTTTCGGGGACCGAAAGTGATTTTGGGTTATACTGGGGGACAAAAATGGCAATTATCCCCTTATGTCCTGAAATGACTAGAAAATCAACTTCTTTTTTTTTCATTTTTTTGTGAGAATAAGATTAAAGATACAGTCACTAATGCAGAAAAGCACATGAGCGACGGTTCTTAGCCAGGACCGTCACCCATGCTTGTTTTATTTTTTTTAATAGGGTATGGGCGATGGTCGTTAGCCAGGAACTGTCACCCATGCATGTTTTATTTTTTTAATAGGGTATGGGGGACGGTTCTTAGCCGGGAACCGTCACCCATGCTTGTTTTATTTTTCTTATTTTTATTATTTTTTCTGATTTTTCTATGCCTCAACAATCAATCCAAAACAACATAAACAAATTAAAAGATCAATCCCCAACAATCAATCCTCAAACAACAACTAACAATCCTCAATAAAGATCAACAATTACATCATCCAACAAAATCTCATAACATATATACAAATATATTAACGTAAAGACTAATAAAGTACCTACATAAAAATGGTCTCATAAAATGCTCGCCCACGACTCCTGTTCTTCGTTGATCGATTCGTCACCGTAAGAGATTCCTTCTAGCATCCATAAAATATAACATGAGGATATTATTAAAACACAATAAACCTACACTAAAGAAATTTAAGGAAGGCGATGGTTTTAAAGGTTCAATACCATTGTCAACTCACTCCCGCTTGGTTGTCATTGACACTACTTTAGAAAGAATTTCATGTTAAATATCGAAATAACCCATATGAAAAATGCATACCTTGCATATATTCCAACTTCCAAGTAACATTTGATTTCTTACTTGGCCTTGAAATTGCAACCCTGAGAGATGCCGTCTTAATTGCTCTGGAAACTCGAAAGTATTTAAGGAAAATGGAAACCAAATTTTTCGTCAACATCGAAGCTCAAATACACATTTACATCCTAAAGTGATAGTGAACTCCGTATAGCACATATACACAATGAGAATAGAGTATAAAATTTACCTTAATTCGTCCGAAATCACATCCAAACACACCACAAAGCTGTCCCAAGGATTATTCACCAATCGTCCAAAAGGCCAAAATCGATAACCTCGTTTTTTCGCAAAAAATTTAAAATAAACTTTTGGATTTCATTTTCTCAATCGTAGATATATAAATCCAAATCCACAAAATTGCACAAATTTATTCCAAAATCGTGGATCGAGCAAAATCAAGAATTTTTGAAATTTTTGCAAGCCGCCTTTTTTCGTACAATCAAGCTCAAAACAACCTCAAATACCAACCTTTCTCGTAGCTCGGGATCATTGGAAAAAGTTGTGGTCGCCGGAAAAAATCGCCAAGAGAGGAGACCTTGGACAGAAATCACCCCAAATTCGTCCAAAATCTCAAATTGTGAAAAATTATTTCAAAAACCCTAATTTTCGCAAAGACTATGCTCAATGTCAACCCCAAATCAAATATAACACAACACTAAGCTATGAAATCGCATAATTAAGGTCGGAAAACCCAAAATTTCGAAACAAATATTTTCGAAAAGCTTCAATTTTCGAACGCTTAGAGCCATAAATCGTGAAATATGTAGACGAAAAATGGTTAGTGGAGGTCTTACGGTGTTCTCCAAGCTCGAATTGTCGGAATATTGCTCGTCGTCGTCGGAAAAATCACCAAATGTGGGGAGCTCGTCATTGTGCGGTTATGAAAATATTTGGGGAATTATTGAATGGTTTATGAGACAGACAAAGTGATTAGATCGGTTAAAACAATAAACATCGAACGTCACTACGCAAAACCGACTAAAGATGGAATTCGGTTTCGTATGTATGGTTTTCGAATCCTTAAGTGCCGAAAGCGTTTAAGCTCGGAGAATTTCATTGAGATTGAATGCGTGCGTGGAAACGACAATCCTATAGATATATACGGGTTGGTTCTGTATCGCATAGGGTCGCTATTGCGGGACAAACGACTAGCGATTGTTATAGGAAATTTTACCTTGACTGAGATTCATGATGGTTAGATAGGATAGATTTTATGAAGACGTAGGAATTATTTGTGCTGAGCATGTGCCTTGATCACTCATCATAAATTGATCTTTATTCTCATCTATTTTATTTGCGTCTATTTTATTATTTGCGCTTTTACCTCGTTTAATTACATCATCAAAACTATAAAAAGTCTCTTACTCCAAATTAGAATTAGGTTTAATATCTTAGAATTAATCAAGCTATCTTAATGGATCGATACACGGACTTCGTCCGTTTTACTACTGCACGACCTAGTACACTCGCTAGTATTTGAGCGTGTTAGGCCGACGGTTTTTACGTTGGATACCGATAAACCGTAGCCCAAGTTTTTAAAATAGTTAAGTTTTTTATTTTTAAATTTTTTTTTTTTTTTAAAAGTTAAGTTTCGGCGACGTTTCTTACTAAGAACCGTCGCCCAAGGTAATATTTAATTTTTTCTGCGGAGTGTAATAAGAGAACGGTACTAATGTGAAAGGCGGAATAATAGGCACTCAGTGATTTCTTTAATATTATTTCTAACATATTCTACTTTAAGCAGTAAATTGGACTTTTAGATAATCTGCTAATTGACTTTTTGTCTCAAACTTGCAATAACGAATACATAATATGCACGTGGTAACCCATACTATAAAGCACATATAGAAATTTGTGACCGACTAGCCCACATGGATCTATTCATGATAATTTTTTATCAAAATAGTATTGGAATTCACAAAGCTACGAGACATCAGATGATTTAAAAATGAACTTTGGGTGACGGTTTCTATTTTGATATAAAAAGCAGTTGCCCAAGGTTAGTTAAATTTATTTTATTTTTTAAACTTTTATTATTTTTTAAAATATCTAGTTCTCATGCATATGTTGATCAGACATACACAAGCATTAAGCGCAAACAAGGAACACGTGACTCGATTCACACGATCAAATAGAATAAGTAAAATATTAATACGTAGTCATTATTCGGCCTATCATGGCCTTACTGACAAAAGAATCTAAGCTAGCATATTAATAAAATAAAAGCACAAAATATTCAAAGGCGTAATAGAGAAATAATATAAAAGCTTCGCTTTTCGCGGAAGGAACGCCTCGCAAGTCGTAGATCTTCTTCTACAATCGCCGTGTTCCTTTTAATTTTCAGCTGCAAGTCTTCGAATTATTTTCTCTTCATGGACGTCGTTTTTCTCTGCTCGTTCCCCTTTTCTATTGGCTGCCGTCCCTCCTATTCGCTGAGTAAGATCTCCTTTTTATAGAATAATCAGCCGACTTCAAAGATATTTATTTTCATAATCGAATCTACAATAAATGGATCATATATTTGACTTTATCCCCTCTTTTTTTTTCCATGCGCATATCTTGGTGGACTTTATAAGCAACTTTGACTTGTTCTCCTAGCATCAATCGACTCTTGTGGGCTTTAGCTAATCCATATGCTTAAACTAAAAGTCCACAATTAAATTCTTGTGATGATTAATCCCAATTCCCATAAACGTGTTGACGATGGCTCGACTTTGGTTCTTTTTCCTATATCTATGTCAAACAGGAAATATGCACGTAAGGGTATGATATCCAAGTTTATTCGAATAAATAACGGCCAAAAATACGCTTTTCGGGGTATAAAAATAGCGTAAAATCCTAACGTATCAACAACCCCCAAACTAGTTCGATCGTCCTCGATGATAAACGCGGAACAAAACTAAATCAAGTTAGGATTGTAGAACATCAGTCAATGAAATTCTCATGTTTCATCTCAGAAAACGTAAAAGCATATAGTCGAGATAATCATCAACTAATGAACGATCTAATCAAGACACGATGCATGAGGTAATAGGTCGCCATCTTATCATAGCATGAAAAACATTTCTAGAATTATACCACGCATCAATCCACAACTCTCACAAGGATCGCTCAAGTCGCTCGGGGTGTTTTCAAAGGATCTGTATAAAAACGCTCAATTCGCGACATGAAAAGAATTTACTCTATGCTTGCAAATATATCATATCATAGTCACATAGTAGAAGTCATGCACGAATTAAAGGGTCTTTCATCAAGGGTTGTAATGGGGCTCTGGTTTTGAAAGGTGCGTCATATAGGAAAGTGAGCTAAAAGTATCAAACGTGTCAATCATCGAATCGCTCTTCTAATGCCGTCTCTATTTTTCACTCGAGTCATCCTTTCACCTTTTCTAGCTCTTCTCGCTCGTTTTTTTTCTTTTTCTCTTTTTTTTTCTCTCTCTTTTATTCGATCCAGCCCCTACTATCTTTTTTTGTACGTCTTATCGAAGGGAGAGGTTTCTAGTCCGTTGCAATATTACGATGAGAGATCTATATCATAGGATGAGTTCGTAACTAACATGCATCGACGATTAGCTCCTTCTCAACCCACAAGTCACTATTCACGATATCGACAAATGTTAACGTTCATACGAGTTGTATAGGCTAAATGGAGGCAATCAGGCTAAATATCTGGGCTCGAAATCAACAAATAAGTCAAATAAGGCTTAAAGGGGCTCACTAAGTGGTAAACACGTAAGGTATGGAAATATTTAGGCCAATGATTCAATCCTAGTGCCCTTCTCATTTTTGCACATAAAAATCCACATAGTAACCACTGACATGCATAACAGAGCAAGTTCGAAAATATTCAGTCCATGCGTGTCACACAAGAATAAACACCGAGCATAATGAGTTGCTCTGAATTTTTCTGAAGGCTCAATAACTCACGTATATAACTGGGTTTGTGCTTCATGATACGCAATACTCTCCTAAAGCAGTCAATATAGCCAAATAATCATTTTAATATCACGACAATGCAACATGTGAGACTATCACACTTAATTCATCGAATAATATCCCGGCACGGTAAAATTTTAAAAGTTTTCATCATTGACAGGAGATTCCACAGATGACGCTCAAATCGCAAACTTCATCAGTTATACCCACTAAAAGACCGAAGTACATCGATACCTAAACATGTAAGCATAATCTAGCATGTGTCACATCCTACCCCCAAACTAAATAGCACATTGTGCTCAATGTGTAAACTAAAAGCAAAGAAAGAGTAGAAGTGACACTGTAGGAATTTTACGTCGATCGATGTAGAAGACTTTGTTGATTCACGGTAAGCAAGTAACCATCGCAAACGGGCACCCCCGAACTAGTTATGAGCCTTCGAAACAAACATGACTAGGCGCACCGTGAGAGTTTTATTAGACAAAATAAATAATACTTAGAATAATAGGACTAAATATAATATATATGCATCGCTAATACTTGGATTGCCTCCCAAGAAGCGTTGTTTTTAAAAGTCGTTAGCTCGACTTTCGAGACGATCAGAGTGGCTTGGTGTCTAAGCTTGTTTTGGTGTTCTGGAGGTCCTTCAGCTCGCTGGTATTCTCTCCAGACGAGGTGTCCCTAAAAGGCACAGAACAACGTAAAGCAAGAATATTAGTAGCACTAGGTTCTTCAAGTAATACCAAGTTCGCTTTGCCAATTTCCCCATCGTCGTAGAGTTTCAAGCGCTGCCCATTAAATGTGTGTTCGTCCTTTCCGTTGATAAGATTTGTACGGCCCCGGATGAAAATACTTTCTGCACTATATGGGGGCCAACCCACTTATTCTTTAACTTCCCTCGAAAGAGACGTAGCCTTGAGTTGAATAGCAAGACGCGATCGCCGACTTTGAACTCCCTTTTCATGATCTTCCCATGCCACTTCTTTGTTCGCTCCTTATATAACTTGGCATTCTCGTACGATTGTTGATGAAACTCGTCCATCTCATTCAACTGGAGCAACCTATTTTTACCTGCTTCAGACAAATCAAAGTTTAGCTTTTTAATAACCCAATATGCACGGTGTTCTAATTCTACAGGTAAATGGCATGCTTTTTCAAAAACAAGACGAAACGGCGAAGTCCCTATTGGAGTTTTATATGTGGTGCGGTACGCCCATAGTGCGTCATCTAGCTTCAGCGACCAATCATTCCCTGAGGCGTTCACCGCCTTTTCCAAGATCTGCTTCAGCTCCCTTTTTCGAAACCTCTACCTGTCCACTAGTCTGAGGATGGTATGGGGTAGACACTTTATGCTTCACACCATACTTAGACAAGAAATTAGCAAATAACTTATTACAGAAGTGAGTACCGCCATCGCTAATTATTGGCCTACGTGTACCAAAACGAGTAAAAACATGCTGCTTAAGAAATCGAATGACTATGTGTGCATCATTGGTCCTACATGCCTCTGCCTCTACCCATTTAGACACATTATCTACTGCTACCAATATATACTTATTTGACCATGAACTGGGAAAAGGCCCCATAAAATCAATTCCCCACACATCAAAGAGTTCGATTTCTAACATGATATTCAATGGCATGTCATACTTTCGAGACATAGCACCCGTACGCTGACAACGTTCACATGAGGCAACATAAGCATGCGCATCCTTAAACAAGGTAGGCCAAAACAAACCTGATTGTAATACTTTAAATGCAATCCTAGTGGGTCCATGGTGTCCACCCATCAAACTCGCATGACAATGAGATAAAACATGAGCTCACATCTTGGACGGGTATACATCGCCGGATTAACTGATCAGAGCAAATCTTGTATAGGAATGGATCGTCCCACAGGTAGTGTTTCGCATCAGAGAGAAATTTCTTCTTCTAATGAAAACTCAAGCTTGTGGGAATCTCACCTGGAGAGCATAATTTGCAAAATTCGCAAACCAAGGAAATGATGTATCGATCAAAGCAAATAATTGTTCGTCAGGAAAATATTCGTCAATAGGTAACTCTTTATCATGCTCATGTGAATTATCTAACCTAGATAAATGATCAGCTATCACATTCTCAACACCTTTTTTATCATTAATCTCTAAGTCACACTCTTGAAGTAGTAAAATCCAGCGAATCACATAGGCTTAGCATCTTTCTTAGCAAATAAGTATCTAAGCGCAGCATGATCAGCGTAGATGATTACCTTATTCAACACTAAGTAAGAATGAAATTTATCTACTGCAAATACAACGGGTAGTAACTCTTTCTCGGTAGTAGCATAATTCCTCTGTGCATCGTCCAGAGTTTACTAGCATAGTAATGACCTGAAATACCTTATCCTTGCGTTGTCCTAAAACTGCACCTACCACACCATCGTTAGCATCGCACATCAGTATAAATGGGAGTGTCTAGTCAGGTGCGATCATCAGTGGGGTTGTGGTGAGTTTCTCCTTTAAAGTGCGAAAAGTCTGCAGACAATCATCAGTGAAGTTCAAGATAGCATCCTTAACCAGTACATTAGATAATGGCTTAGCTATTTTTGAAAAATCCTTTATGAAGCGTCGGTAGAATCCTGCATGTCCCAAGAAGCTTCGAACTCCCTTCATTGACGTGGGTGGTGGCAACTGCTCATCGCGTCAACCTTGGCTCGATCCACCTCAATTCCTTTGTGCGACACCTTGTGCCCGAGAACTATACCTTCTTGTACCATAAAATGACGCTTCTCCCAATTTAAGACAAGGTTAGTCTCTTCGCATCGTGACAGAACAATTGCCAAATTATCGAGGCATGTATCAAATGTAGACCCAAATACAGAAAAATCATCCATGAATATCTCCATAAACTTCTCTTCCATATCATGAAAATAGCAAGCATGCATCTCTGAAAAGTAGCTGGTGCATTACAGAATCCGAATGGCATACGTCTATATGCAAAAGTACCATAAGGAAAAGTCGTATTCCTGATCCCCAGGTGCTATAGAAATCTGATTATAACCTGAGTAACCATCTAGAAAGCAGTGAAACTCATGTCTAGCTAGTCTTTCTAACATTTGATCAATAAAAGGGAGGGGGAAATGATCTTTTCGGGTCACATCATTCAATTTTCTATAGTCTATGCATACACGCCACCCCGTAACAGTCCTCGTGGGAATCAACTCATTAGAGGCATTCTTTATATCGGTCATACCTCCATTTTTAGGAACAACCCGAGTCGGACTAACCCATGCTATATCAGAGATATGGTAGCTAATACCTGTAATACATGAGTCCCCGTAAGCTAGTATGGCCAATAAATTGTTCGTGCATGTCTTATACCTATGCGGTTCATGAATTTCGTGGTTATGCAATTATATGAACTTTGTACATAAATTATGTGTTTTTTGGTGATATCTACCCTAATTGGGAATTTTCGAAAATAAAAAATAAGGGAGACGGAGGATTTTATGTATAAAGGTGCTTATGTGATTTTATGAAATTGTATGAATTTAGTTTCGTGCCTACGTGATCATATGATTTTTGCATACTAATTATGCACTAAGGGAATTATGTGAATGTTACGCATCTAATTATGTGCTTAGTTAATTTCGTGATACTAAGAATACTAAGTTAGGAGAAATTATTGGTAAAAACTAGATATAAGACAACGATGAGGTTCGAATTATACCATTAAAATAATAATATTAGCAAAGATAAGAAATTGGACTAAATTATAATTGGGCTATATATAAATGCAAATGTAGGCCCAAAGCATTAAAGTCAATCGTTAGGAGACAAAGCTCCTTAAGTTGAGGGTAATGCACGTCCATATGTGTCCCGCCAAGTAAGCTTTTGGTGGTTTGGTACTTATCTAAAACCTTATGGGCTCGTTTGATATCAGTGTGTAGGATTACATGGGTATAAGTTATTCGTGTATAGCTATACAAGGATTTTGTTGATGTTGTGTTTGAACATGTTTTTTAATTTTTTGTGTTATGATATAAATTGTGTTTGAGATGTGTATAGGTGTGTATGGATTAGTGATACACACCCCATAACCACCTTAGAGGTGGGTACGAATATACAAGGCCTATAATAAAAAACCTTGTAATAGCGTGTATAGCCATGCAAGGCATGTATGGCTATACATAGATATCAAACACGACACAACTTATTCATACACATCCTATACACACCCATACACACCCATACACACCTATCAAACGAGCCCTATATTCTATAAACTCATTGAAGTGAGAAAACGAAAAAGGAGATAAAACAAAGAAGAAAGAGTTAAGCTAACGAAGAACAAATCTCGCTTGTAAAGGTAAAACTGTAATTCTATTTAAAGCAAGATTTAGTATGTATTAAGTATTATTAGGCTTGAAAAAGGATTCTATGTCATACGGGTACACGTTCTAATTTTGTAGGTTTTAAAGTTGAATAAAACCTTAAGAAGAAACCCTTTCGATGGAGGGTTTAGTAATTTCTCGAAGTTAATAATCATGTTCTTGAGATTTAGTGTTAACTTACTTAGATATATGTAGGAATTTTACAGATTTAATGTTGAGGGTGTTTAGAAAATAATTACAGTTCGTGTAGTATTTAAACTGTTCTTGGGGAGAATAGCTTTTTTCATCGAGAATCTTCAAGTTTTAAAGTGTTAGAACTGTTGTAAATTCCATTAAGAACCGTGAAATATGAGGTTCACGAATTTAGGAGGTGTGCGTATTGGTAGCGAAATAGAGGTTCCACGAACCATAGTTCGCGAATCCTTGATAAACGAGATTCGCGAACCCTAAAGTTTCATATGCATGAGTTCGCGAAACCTTGTCGAAATGAAATTCACGAATCCAAGAGTCAATTAGGTTTGCGAATTAAACATGGGAAATTTCACGGGTCGAGCAAGTCACGAACTTAGAGCTTTGTCTTAGGGGATTCGCGAGGCATAACTTGGCAGGTCATTTCGCGAACTTGATAAGTGAAAACTGAAATTGGCGAACCCTAGTTTGCGAGTTGTGTGAGTGTAGAGTAGATAGACCATTTTGCGAAATATATATGTGCTAGGTATTTCACGAGTTATACTAGGTTGACGAACTCATAAGGATCGCGAATTAGGATAAATTTGGCGACCCATGAGGGAGTAAGAATTACTTAACGAATTGAGAGGTCTACTAATTCACGAATTTTATATACTTCATGAATTTAATAAGTCATGAATTAGGAACCATGCATTTAGCTTCACGAGTTCAAGAAAGATCACGAATTCTATTTCACGAATTGAACAAGTCACGAATTATGAGCCATGCCATGAATCTCACCAACTAAGAATTTCACGAAGTGGAGTAATAATCACGAACCATACAAACTTCACGAGCCGTAGGTTTACGAATCATGAGAACTTGCATGGGCTAAATAGGTTCGCGAAGGTGAAGTTATCAAGTCTAGTGGTAGTTCACGAGTTATTCAAATCTCACGAGTCCTAAGTCTAAATTTAGTCACGAATTAAATATACTTCGTGAATCATGAGCTTTCAAGAATTAAAATTTACGAACTCTCTCCAAACAATTATCCACCAAATACAATGTTAAATAGAATATATCACTACTTAGGAAATTCAAGACTTCAACTAGTTAAGCAATTTCGATAGTGTACTAATATTATAATTTTGTGCTCAAGGACGGGAATTAGGAGAATTCACGGGTCAGGTAGCAGTTAATCTACGGACGACAAGTAAGTGGGAAATTTCAACTACAACACATAAAATTATGTGCATCATTTGCGTGGCTATGTGCTTCTGTGATTCTATGTGATTTATTACATGACATGAACTGCACGACACGGCATGACAAGTCATCTAACATTTTCATACATGCATTCCACGGGCATACACGAGTCTCACGAGAGTTTTATGATCGCCGGGGTGCGATAAGTAGTTTCTCATATTAGTATGTCATGATTTTTACGACAAGACACGTGCAAGACAAGATGAGTAATACGGCTATTCTAATGCCACGAGGTGACTCTCTAAGTCGCCGTTGTCAAGACAAGACATGTGCAAGACAAGACATGTAATATGGGCAAATGCCCTCGTAGCAAGATTAGCCGAGGGCCCTATAAAAAAAGACACGTGCAAGACAGGAGGTGTATTAGAGACCCTACAAGACAAGACAAGACATTCCGAGGATTAGTGAGCATTGGCGTGTATGCCTCTGCAACTCATGACACGGGCACTGCATGCATAAATTCCCACACTGAGCTCTATAAGCTCATCCATGTTTTATGTGTTGTAGGTTCGAGCGAACATGGTACGTGATCGCCTCGCCGGCAAGGCATTCTTTTGAAGCTTCCCAGCGTCTTTTAGGGGTAGTGTACGTGGATGACGACCCGGGCGCATAGGAAATTTTTTTTGCTGGAATGTATACACGTCCCGTGTAATTAAGACATGAATATAATTAGGAAGTTAGTGTAATTCTTTTGTCGTGTATAGGAAACGAACTCCTTTATGAAAAAAAGGAAAATTTTTATACGTATTTCCGCATTGCATTACTTCAAACACATCGTTAGGTAGCGATGGCTAGGGTCGCTACAATACCTGCATCCAAAAGCTTAATTACCTCCTTTTCACCACTTCTTGCATCGCTGGGTTTAGGCGTCTATGTGGTTGTTTGATAAATGGAATTTATATTATATTTTATACCCCGTAAAGGCGTATTATCGGTTGATACTAATATAAATTTCTTCGAATATTATGCTTATATGTTTATATTTAAATTTTGATAGATATTCGCAAAAAGAACTACAACCGGAAATATTCGGGCTTGAGATAAATTGGAGGAATCATTTAACCAAATATCGACCCAAACCAATTGGGCCGAAGAATTAATATCAACCCAAATCTAATAGCCGAGCCCAAGTCCATGATGATAATAAAATAGGGAGAGAGAGAGAGAGAGAGAGAGAGAGAGAGAGAGAGAGAGAGAGAGAGAGAAAGAGAGAGAGAGAGAGAAATATCAACGACAACATTGAGCTGCAAGCCCCACAAGCACATGGCTCAAGGAAGAATATCTCCCACAGGATAGATCGAAGAAAATCTCACGCCTCCAAGAAGCTCATGGCTCAAGGAAGAATATCTCCCACAGCAGCCTTTGAGTTGCCATTTGAAGATTATGTATGTATTTTCATCATCTACAAAAGGGGGAGAAGGATCGAGCACTTGATGATCATTCTGCATCATCTCTGATCGACCTCTCTGTTCAACACGTTAACCTCTCAATGTAACGATCCTCGTTTTGTAAGAAAGGTTTGTGGTGGATTTCCGCAACGCAAGCCGCAGAAGGCCCGTCTAACAAAAATGTTTTCCTATATTCTAATATATTACAACAAAAGATTATCTACAATGTCAAAATCTATACAAAGGCCGTAGCCCCAAAAGTCAAAAGGATCAAAAGCCTTATCGCCGCTCCACATGTCTTTATCATGTATGCTCTGCCCTCAAAAGTCCGTGGACCACCGTCACCAGCCGCCTTAGTCCTGACGCCGCGCGTCAGACTCAGTACCTACAACACGTCAACACTGAGCGATATGCCCAGTAGGTGAATAAAAAATGCATGAATGCACGGGAACGCTCATTTGCAATCCCAATGTTTCGTATACAATGCACACTATATCTTTTTCCGCATTTTGAATCACACAACACAGGGCCCTAGGTCGGACTCGACACCTCGTGCGCCTATAACATAACGGGAGCTTACACTGACAGCATTTTGACGTTCACGCAACTACCCTGGTAGGTCTCTCTTCCGTAAGCGGTTGCCGACATTGACAGCATTTTGACGTTCACGCAACTGCCCTGCCAATGTCCCTCCGCTGAAAATCAAATCACGACGGTTTTGCACCTCGGGACGTTCACGCCCGAGTAGACAGGACGTTCACGCCTGCTGCCGTCACTTGTCACATGAGTACCAACCTGGACTCCTCAACGAGTCAATCAAATCACAATAAACTCGAACTACCCCGCTCAGCAGTACGCCAATTAATCATTTTCTCAGTAAAGTGTAAATACCTCTCACCCGTGTAATATGATATGCATATGCTATGCATATAAACGTGATAACACATGAAATCGTGAATTCACAAGAAATGTACGTAAAACACGTAAAACACGTAGTCACGAAAACCATCGAATAAAAACATATAAGCCACATATGTGTTTACGTATTGTAGATGGATGATCCACCTACCTGTCCTCCCGCTATCGTTAAATAGGAAGTTGGGGGCAAAATTATAAAATTGGGTCACTAAGTATACAAGTTTTCGTTTTTGGGTCACTATGTTTGATAATTGCAAAAGTAGGTTACTAACTTTTCATGTGAAAACAACTTTGGGTCATGTTTCAATTTTAGGTCACTAAGAATATATTTTTTCGATTTTGGGTCACTAAGTTTAGATTTTTTCAATTTTGGGTCACTATGTTTATAACATTAGTACCAAATGAGTGACCCAAAATTGAAAAAAATGTAAACTTAGTGACCCAAAATCGAAAAAATATATTTTTAGTGACCTAAAATAGAAAATGACCCAAAATTGTTTTCAAATGAAAAGATAGTGACCTACTTTTGCAATTATCAAACATAGTGACCCAAAAGCGAAAACATGTACACTTAGTGACCTAATTTTATAATTTCCCCGGAAGTTGGGTATAGTCCCTATATATCGATCCTCTGAATATAATAAATGTTATTAGTATCTTTATCAATTCTCAAACAATAATGGTATAAAATAGTTATTTTATATATTAGACTCGACAGTCAACGGTCAACCCGTTAAACTAATTCGCTCGATTTGTGGTCAAAATCAAGCCAACGCCTGATTTTGAAATACCCTAAATCGCCTGATTGTCCCTAACGATATTTATTGAAAATAAAGCGCGGCGATTTTCCACTATCGGTCGAATTGCAAATCGCCTGATTCCATATACAGAATTCCCCAAGCTTTCGCCCGATATTAGATTCGCCGAGTTCTACTTAAAGGCTCAAATGGGCCGATTGGTCCCTTCTTGGAATCGCTCGATTCATCATGTTTTGAAACTTGGTGTCACCCGATTCCAAGTCGTCGAGTTCCATCCAAGTCTTCCAATCACCCGATTCACCTCATAAATTACTATATCATATAACTGGGCGAATTCCCAAATCGACCGAATGACAAATCGCTCGATTCTCTAAATCCAATCGCCCGGAACTCCATATGCTTAAATGTTTTAAATTATTCCTAAGTTTGAAATGAGTAAAATCGATCGAAAGTCACATAATTCTCATCTAATCGACCGAATATTTTAATATTCTAAGATTTGAAACAACTAAAATCTCTGATACTCATATGAATGGAATCGTCCGATTCTTTTCAAAAATACTGATTCTTTCTAAAACCCTATAAACAACTCCTATCAAAACCATCTTCAAAATCACCCGATCCTCATGAGTTTCGCCTAGTTTTAATATCATTCCAAAATCGGCCGATCGCATGGCCTTGGAAATGATACGTGAACATACATATACACGTTTCGCCGACGTGCATTGCCCATATATATTTCATTACATGTACAATAATAATAGTATATGTATACGGCCTTTTCGCCAACGGGTCTCTGCCTTACTATATGTCATTGCATATACAATAATAGTAATATATGAATTTCGCCCTACTATATTTCATTGTATACAATAATAGTTATATATGTATATGGCCCTTTCGCCAACGGGTCTCCACCCTAATCATAATCCATATACATATACATA
The DNA here is from genome assembly GCA_027422505.1 of Craterostigma plantagineum. Taxonomy (NCBI): domain Eukaryota; kingdom Viridiplantae; phylum Streptophyta; class Magnoliopsida; order Lamiales; family Linderniaceae; genus Craterostigma; species Craterostigma plantagineum. Next base: position 34,218 of record JAPQWV010001591.1, read on the forward strand.
TTTACGTAATATTACTATGACGCTAAACGCCGCCCTGGTAGCATAGTGGACAGCCCTTGACTCAACTGCGAGTCGACAACACATGCCCATATCGGCAATGTATCAATCGCTTACAAGCGACACATCATATATATGCATACTCGACTCATACTACCCTCCCGCATATGATCGTATATGCAAGTGAGTATGAATGCAACTAACTACAAACATGCTTACCACATGGAAACGTATCAGTTAAGTCACGTAAACATGAAGTCACAGAGGCACGTAGTCACATAAAGTAGGTACACACAAATAGGTTATGTGTTGTAGTTGGATTTCTACTTATCTGTCGTCCGTCGACAATAGCTACCGTCCGGCAGATTTCCTAAGTCCAGACCTTAGGCATAAAATATCCATATAAGTAAGCTACTTAATCAATTAAATTGGCTATGTACTCCAATAACTATTTAGGAAGAGTTCGTTACTCGCGAATTCGTGAAATCCCATTGTTCGTGAAGTTGTTATAGTGCGTGAGATTTAATTCGTGAAGTGCCTAGTTGCATCTCTCAATTCGCGAAATAAGTTGTTATCACTTTTAATAATTCGCAAAGTCTACACCTCGCGGAGTCATGTGCTAAATCTCTAAATTTATAGTTCGCGAATCGTTGTATTTTTAAACCTAGGGTTTGCGAATTGCACCCTAATTCGCGATCTCATAATTTAAGAATTACTATTTTATTTAATTATTGGGTTCGCGGGTTCATGGAGTTCGTCAAGCTAAGCCTAGTTCGCGAAGCCAATTCCCAAAACTCGTCACGTGGTTTTAGGGTTCGGGAACTGTCCGACCCGTGAAATTTCTAGTTAGTTTCGCGCATCTATTTGCGTGGTAGGGTCGGGTTCACAAAACGAGTTTGCAATTCTCTTTTGCATTTCGTGAACTCCTGCTCAACTTGCCAAATGGATTTGTAGATTTTGTGGAACTCGCGAACCTTGGCAGGATTCGCGAAACGTCGGGCTCGCAAAGATGGACCCGCCAACTTGCATGAGGCTCAATTCGCAAAACGGGTTCGTCAAATAGGATTGGCCCGCAAAGTGGGTATGAGTTCGCAAAACAGGGCCCACCAAGTTTGCACGGCCCGTGAAACGTGTTTTGACTCTTGGTTTGCGAAGCTCGCCGAGTTCGCAAATGGTAGCAGCCCGTGGAATGATGCATTCTTAATCCTCCATGGATTCGCCGAACTTCACTCTCAATTTGCCAAATGGGTTTCGCGACCAGTTGAACCCGCAAAGTTCCAATTTGCAAAACTCCTTGCAAGTGACCTAGTTCGTGATACGAGTTCGCCAAACGTCGTGGGTTCGTCATTTTTCCTCAGCCTGCAAGTGGCCCGTTTTTCGTCCTTGAGTTCGCGAAACTGAGTTCACCGTCTTGGGTTCGCAAAACGTTCCATGCCTCTCTCAATTCTCGGAATGTTCCGATTCGCCAAACCCCACTGTCCGAGTTCGCGAAATGGGTTCGCGAATTGCTCAATTCGCGAAGTGGCCGAGTCCGCCAACTTCGCCGGACCCGCAAACCTCAATTCGCAAAGTAGGTTTTGGCGGCTTCTTATCCTCGCGTAAACATCTCCCAAATCGCGAAGCTCGAAGGTTACGGATCAAAAGCTATTTTTCTCAAGAACAACTTGAAGACCGATCGAACTCCTAAAACCCTAAATTTTCGGGCCTAAATAAATAAATAAAAAAATGCATTCCTAGTCGTATTTTCGTGCCTAACAGTCTCTAATCCATGTTTATCTAGACTTAAAACACCAATTGTAAGTGAAAAATATTCTCGAGAACTTAAGGTTTCCACAGACCCTACAAATTGGTATTTTCGTGTGTATAGTTCCTCAAGACACATTATTGCCTAATCAAAGAGACTGGAGATTGTAGTAAGAATTCTTACCTATTTCAAGCCTTTAGCTCGAATTTTTCCCTTCTTCTCTCCTCAAGTTCTCGTTAGTTCTCCACCCACTAAACAGGTTTCGATTGCATTCTTGTGTGTTTAATCCCTGACATTCACCATTACTTGGACCCAAAATCATACGCTAAAAATACGTAGAGAGTTTAGAAAATTTCGTACCTTCTCAAATGCTTGAGTCCGTCCTCTCCTTTCTCTTTCTAGCTTGCATTTTTAGTGAGAAGTATGTTTAGATATTTTAAGCTACCATTGGGTGGTGATTGAAGTAGTTGGCATGAACTTCCCCTATTTCAAGGAGCTTTGTCCCAAAACATCTATAAGGGTTTTGGGCCAAGGTTAAGTTCTATTTGGGCCTTGAATTTTAACTTCTTGGACCACTTTTATTGTATTGGGCTAGTCTATAATTATTTTTGGGCTTGGGTTTGGGTTCCATCCTAGTCTAATTGCAACTATAGCCCAATTTTATCATTAGCTCAATTTCTCTTATCCTAATTTTTCGAAAATCCCTAATTAAATTGGGAGTCACATGACACAATTTAAATGCACCAATTTCCACCAAATGAATTAAGCACACATTATATCACGCAAATTTCACATAATTCGCACGAGCACAGAATAATTGCAGAAAATGCACATAATCGCATTCATCATTTACGCAAATTTATTGGCCTCTAATGCTTACGAGGACACGAGTGCTACATCCTCCACCCATTAAAGAGGATTTCGCCCCCGAAATCTGCCCGTTTGGAGCATTTCAGGATAGGGAACTCTCATTTATTTGACTGGTTCCGTCCTAATATCATTACTAGACGCATTCGATTTATTCCTAAGTAGCTTAGTTTCCTTCCTCAGTATCCCTATTGGCCTTCCGGTAACTTGAGATTGGGCTTTCAGTTCTTGGCGCACAAGTGCATTTTCTCAATTCATGACTTGGGCCTACGATACATTTTCCCTCAGATTGGGGTGTGGAGAATTTCGTGAACCGGCAACATTGATATGGTTACACCCACTGATATGTTACTTTGTCCACTCACGTCCATTCGCCTTTTCTTGTGTTTTGTAGTCGTAACCTTGTCAATTCCTCGTTTCAAGTTTGGGCTTAGTGTTGCCCGCTCGTTGATCTTATCCTAATCACTACTAAGCAGGCTAGTATTGGTTGATCGGTTCTAACTGGGGTCCCTTTTTGAGTAGTCTCATCACGTTCACTCTCGGACTGACTAGGTGTAACCTCGAGGTTCGTTATGTTCTCAATGGGCGTGATTGGATGCTTGGTCCTTGAGTCTAATGACATGTATGTTGAGGTTTGGTGTGCAGTTATGATATCTGTCTCCACAGGCGGGTTCTCGTCCGCTTCATCCTAGATGATCGCGTATACCCGGGCTGGCGCAGTCGGTGGTCTTTCTTGACCCCCGGCTTGATTCCTTGACGTTCCTTCCGGGCATTGCCTCACATAGTGTCCCGACTTTCCACACTTGAAACATAAATTGGCTTGCGTATAGCAGGTGCCGGTGTGTCGCTTTCCGCACCTTGGGCAATTTGGGCTCGGTGCTGGGAATCCTCCTTGATCTGGGTATGGTGGTTTGTTGGGGTTCCCCTGTGGGTGTTGTGGAGGCCTATTCTGGAAGTTCTGCTTCTTGCCTTTGGCGACAAACTGTTGCTTTGGAATGCCTCGACCTCATTGCTCTCCTTGGGTCTGGGCGAACTTCCTCTTTGTTTCTTGTGCCCGAACGATCCGAGCTTCCGCTTGCTCCGCCACCATGGCCCTTTCCGCTACTTGTGCAAATGTGGCTCCCTGGACTCCCGCCATGCTTATGTCCCTATACAGTTCTGGCTTCAATCCCTCGAGGAAATGCTCACTTTTGAAAGCAACTGTGCTAACCATATGCGATGCGAATCTCAAAAGCTGCTCGAACTTCCTGATATATTCAGTCACTGTCATTGCTCCCTGTCGGAGGTTGATGAATTCGTCTAGGCATTGCGCTCGAACTGGGGCTGTAAGATATTTGCGCTGGAATAGTTCTTTGAACCCGTCCCAGCTCATTTTGGCGGGGTTCTCTAACACTATAATGGTGTCCCATCGGTACCCCGCGCTTCCCCTTAGCAAGAACGCGGCGCGAGAGCCTTCTCCGCTTCTGGGACACGGCCATATATGAACATGCTTTCTAAGGTTCTTAGCCAATCCTCGGTCGTATTTGGGTAGGTTGTATCCTCGAACGTCGATGGGTTCAGTCGGCGAAATCTTTCGCCCACTACCTCAGTCCTGTCAGCTTAAGTCTGGCCAGCATTGGAGTTGTTCTGCTGTATTAGCTGTTGGATTTGTGTCGATTGCTGACGAATCAATTCTGTGAGTTGGAGAATCGTCGTGTCTCGACTATCGGCAGGGGTCGTGTTTTCCCTGTTCTGTTCATCCCCTCCACTAGTTTCTCCCCAAGTTCTCACCATTGTTTCTTATCCTATCCCGAAGGTCCTAAGGCCAATAAATTAAGCAACATAGAAAGTTCACATAATTTTTAGCACTTACTTGCAAGGCCACTTCCGCGCTTTTGGGTGTGTGTATGGATAGTCTACAGAACCTGTGACCGAAGCCCTGATACCAACTGTAGCGACCCTAGCCATCGCCACCATAGCTAACGTCATCCTAAGTGCCTAACGACGTTTTTAAGTGAAGGAACTGCGGAAATGCGTATGAAATTTTTCATTTTTCATTTACCTAACGGAACCTTGTCCATTACATGCCAAAAGGAAGCTTCCAAGGCAAAAGAATTTCTTGAGTTCTAGTTACACTTTAATCCTAACTTGTAATCACTCGGGGCGGTTGCGATCGCACAGCCAAAGCTCCTATGCGCCCGGCCTCACAGGTCGTCATCTATACACACACGTCCACCCCAAAAGATGCTCGGAAGTTTCAAAAGATCGGCCTTGCCAGCTAGGCGATCACGTACCGTGATCGATGTACCTACAACACATAACATAAAGAACTGAGCCGCCGTGGCTCAGTAAGCAGAACTTATGCATGTATGCGCGTGTCACTCCCCGCAACGGCAAACTGCACCGATGCATACAACACTCGCAAAGGCGATCCGCGCCGATGCATATAACACTCGCAAAGGCGATCCACGCTGATGCATATAAAAATCGTACTAACTTACTCACGGCCCTCGGCTAATCTCACTATGCACCACAATGAGCTCACGTCCATCAAGGATAATATGACGGCGGTCCACGCCGGATGGCCATACACTAGGATGCACATCGTCCCCTAGGTCGCCACATATGCACGGTCGTCGCCGACTATCCGGCGGTCGGTCTCACTGGTAGCCCATGCTGAGGTTGCCTACACCAGTGTTCCACCCTGTGTCGCTTATACCCTCAGGTCGCACCATCCAGGTCGCTCCCTACCGCCATGGGCATCGCCCAATCATATCATGAACATACATATACACGGCCCTTTCGCCGACGGGCATTGCCCTAATATATTTCATTACATGTACAATAATAATAACTGTATACGGCCTTTTCGCCAACGGGTCTCCGCCCTACTATATTTCATTGATATACAATAATAGTAATATATGTATACGGCCCTTTCGCCAACGGGTCTCCGCCCTAATCATAATCCATATACATATACATATACATATACATATTTACATAATTACGACGATGCTAAACTCCGCCCTGGTAGAATAGTGGACAGCCTTTGACTCAACTGCGAGTCGACAACACGTGCCCATATCGGCAATGTATCAATCGCTTACAAGCGACACATCATATATATGCATACTCAACTCATACTACCCTCCCGCATATGATCGTATATGCAAGTGAGTATGAATGCAACTAACTACAAACATGCTTACCACATGGAAACGTATCAACTAAGTCACGTAAACATGAAGTCACAGAGGTACGTAGTCACATAAAGTAGGTACACACAAACATGTTATGTGTTGTAGTTGGATTTCTACTTACCTGTCGTCCGTCGACAATAGCTACTGTCCGACAGATTTCCAAAGTCCAAACCTTAGGCATAAAATATCCATATCAGTAAGCTAATTAATCAATTAAATTGGCTAAGTACTCGAATAACTATTTAGGAAGAGTTCGTTAATCGTGAATTCGTGAAATCCCATATTCGTGAAGTTGTTATAGTGCGTGGGATTTAATTCGTGAAGTGCCTAGTTGCATCTCTCAATTCGCGAAATAAGTTATCACTTTTAATAATTCGCAAAGTCTACACCTCACGGACTCATGTGCTAAATCTCTAAATTTATAGTTCACGAATCGTAGTATTTTTAAACCTAGGGTTTGCGAATTGCACCCTAATTCGCGATCTCATAATTTAAGAAACTATTTTATTTAATTATTGGGTTCGCGGGTTCATGGAGTTCATCAAGCTAAGCCTAGTTCGCGAAGCCAATTCGAAAAACTCGTCACGTGGTTTTAGGGTTCGTGAACTGTCCGACCCATGAAATTTCTAGTTAGTTTCGCGCTATTTGCATGGTAGGGTCGGGTTCGCAAACCGAGTTCGCAATTCTCTTTTGCATTTCGCAAACTCCTGCTCGATTCGCCAAATGGATTTGTAGATTTTGTGGAACTCCCGAACCTTGGCAGGATTCGCGAAACATCGGGCTCGCAAAGATGGACCCGCCAACTTGCACGAGGCTCGATTCGCAAAATGGGTTCGTCAAATAGGATCGGCCCACAAAGTGGGTATGAGTTCGCAAAACAGGGCCCGCCAAGTTTGCATGGCCCGTGAAACGTGTTTTGACTCTTGGTTCGCGAAGGTCGCCGAGTTCGCAAATGGTAGCAGCCCGCGGAATGATGCATTCGCAATCCTCCATGGATTCGCCGAACTTCACTCCCAATTTGCAAAATGGGTTCTGCGACCCGTTGAACCCGCAAAGTTCCAATTAGCAAAACTCCTTGCAAGTGACCTAGTTCGTGATACGAGTTCGCCAAACGTCGTGGGTTCGTCATTTTCCTCAGCCCGCGAAGTGGCCCGCGTTTCGTCCTTGAGTTCGCGAAACTGAGTTCGCCGTCTTGGGTTCGCAAAACGTTCCATGCCTCTCTCAGTTCGCGGAATGTTCCGTTTCGCCAAACCCCACTGTCCGAGTTCGCGACATGGGTTCGCGAATTGCTCGATTCGCAAAGTGGCCGAGTCCGCCAACTTCGCCAGACCCGCAAACCTCAATTCGCAAAGTAGGTTTGGGCGGCTTCTTATCCTCGTATAAACATCTCCCTATTCGCGAAGCGCGATGGTTACCGATCAAAAGCTGCTTTTCTCAAGAACAACTTGAAGACCGATCGAACTCCTAAAACCCTAAATTTCGGGCCTAAATAAATAAATAAATAAATGTGTTCCTAGTATTTTCGTGCCTAACAGTCTCTAATCCATGTTTATCTAGATTAAAACACCGATTCTAAGTGAGATATATTCTAGAGAACTTAAGGTTTCCACAGACCCTAGAAATTGGTATTTTCGTGTTTATAGTTCCTCAAGACACATTATTGCCTAATCAAAGAGACTAGAGATTGTAGTAAGAATTCTTACCTATTCCAAGCCTTTAGCTCGAATTCTTCCCTTCTTCTCTCGTCAAGTTCTCGTTAGTTCTTCACTCACTAAACAGGTTTCGGCGGCTTTCTTGTGTTTTAATCCGTAACATTCACCATTACTTGGACCCAAAATCATACGCTAAAAATACGTAGAGAGCTTAGAAAATTTCATACCTTCTCAAATGCTTGAGTTCGTCCTCTCCTTTCTCTTTCTAGCTTGCATTTTTAGTGAGAAGTATGGTTAGATATTTTAAGCTACCATTGGGTGGTGATTGAAGTAGTTGGCGTGAACTTCCCCTATTTCAAGGATCTTTGTCCCAAAAAATCTATAAGGATTTTGGGCCTAGGTTATGTTTTATTTGGGCCTTGAATTTTAACTTCTTGGACCACTTTTATTATATTGGGCTAGTCTGTAATATTTTTGGGCTTGGGGTTGGGTTCCATCCTAGGGCTCGTTTGATAGGTGTGTATGGGTATTACATGTGTATAAGTTATTTGTGTATGGGTATACAAGGATTTTGTTGATAGAATATTTTAACATGTTTGATACACATGTTTTAATTATTTGGTTAATGAATAGAACGATGTTTGATAAATATGTTTGAGGTGTGAGTAGAATTTGTTAAATATAAAAACTGACATTTTTGCCCTTGTACAAAATAAAGATATAATATATCTATTTCTGTACTGTTCGTCTCCTCCGTTTGAAAAGGAGCAAACTTTAATATATCTTCTACCCAACATCTCTTCGCATTTCCTCCGGCGACCCACCACCTACCGCGGCTTCTTCGCAGCCTTTCGCTGCCAAACTTCGAACCACAAAAAATTTCTTCGCTGCCTTCCCATTTTTTCACCTAGCTGATGACGCATCAAGTGCTGAGCTTCGTGGGTAGGTCTGAACGTAGGAGTGGGTTCTTGATGACGGCAACTGGTAGACCGAGGTGTGGAGACCAATATTTGATGGAGATCGATTTGTGTTCTGAGAACTGATTTGGGAAGATGGATTTGCAGAGCCAAATTAATCAACGAGGTCGAGGAGCAAAATTGGTATTAGCAAGACGGGTGTTGGGATACCCACCTCTTTGATGGGCATGGTACTGCACGACCTACGAACAAAATGTGTGTAAAGGACGTGTGTGAGTATACAAGGCGTGTATAATGATACTTAGATAACAAACATAATTAAATTTATCATACACACCTCATACCCATTTATTAACCATCTATACATCCGTATCAAACGAGCCGCTAGTCTAACTGCAACCATAGCTCAATTTTATCATTAGCTCAATTTCTCTTATCCTATTTTTTCGAAAATCCCTAATTAAATGGGGAGTCACATGGCACAATTTAAATGCACCAATTTCCACCAAATGAATTAAGCACACATTATATCACACAAATTTCACACGAGCACATTATAATTGCACAAAATGCACATAATCGCATTCAACATTTACGCAAATTTATTGGTCTCTAATGCTTACGAGGACCCGGGTGCTACAAGTACCAACCTTGACTCCTCAGCGAGTCAATCAAATCACAATAAACTCGAACTACCCCGCTCAACAGTACGCCAAATCATCATTTTCTCAGTAAAGTGTAAATACCTCTCACCCTGTAATATGATATGCATATGCTATGCATATAAACGTGATAACGCATGAAATCTTGAATTCACACGAAATGTACGTAAAGCACGTAAAACACGTAGTCATGAAAATCATCGAATCAAAACATATAAGCCACACATGTGTTTACGTATTGTAGATGGATGATCCACCTACCTGTCCTCCCGCTATCGTCAAATAGGAAGTTGGGTGTAGTCCCTATATATCGATCCTCTAAATATAATAAATATTATTAGTATCTTTATCAATTCTCAAATTGTAATGGTATAAAATAATTATATTTAAATATTAGACTCGGCAGTCAACGGTCAACCCGTTAAACTAATTCGCTCGATTTGTGGTCAGAATCAAGTCAACGCCTAATTTTGAAATACCCTAAATCGCCCGATTAACGGTATTATTGAAAATAAAGCTCGGTAATTTTCCACTATCGGCCGAATTGCAAATCGCCCGATTCCATAAACAGAATTCCCCAAGCTTTCGCCCGATTCTAGATTCGCCAAGCTCTACTTAAAGGCTCAAATCGGCCGATTGGTCCCTTCTTGGAATCGGTCAATTCATCATGTTTTGAAACTTGGTGCCGCCCGATTCCAAAATCGTCGAGTTCCATCCAAGTCTTCCAATCGCCCGATTCACCTCATAAATTAATACTCCCTTCGTCCCGCTAATTTTACCACATTTTTCCATTTCGGTCGTCCCAATAATTTTATCACCGTTCCTTATTTAGCAAAAATACTATCACAAACAATCAATATAATAATATAGACGTGTCAAAATATACATTTTTTTACCTTTTCATTGTACTATATTATTATAATAATACTATCTTAATTTGCGGCCCACCAATATATGTGATAAAGATAACGGGACGGAGGGAGTATATTATATAACTCGGCGAATTCCCGAATCGACCGAATGACAAATCGCTTGATTCTCTAAATCCAATCGCCCGAAACACCATATGCTTAAATGTTTTAAAATATTCCTAAGTTTGAAATAAGTAAAATCGATCGAAAGTCACTTAATTCTCATATAATCGACCGACTGTGATTATTTTAATATTCTACGATTTGAAACAAGTAAAATCTCTCGATATTCATATGAAATGGAATCGTTCGATTCCTTCAAAAATACTGATTCTTTCTAAACCTAAAAACAACTCCTATCAAAACCATCTTCAAAATCGCCCGATTCCTCATGAGTTTCACGGAGTTTTATTATCTTTCCAAAATCGCCCGATCGCTTGGCCTTGGAAATCGCCCGATTTCACGTAATGGATTCGCCCGATTGTAATAGAAATTTGTACTTAACTCGGCATTCTCCCAATAGGTCGAAACTCATGGGATTGAACTTTAAATAAACTATTCTAAAGGGTTATAATACCCTAAGTCGTACGATGCTCACATAATTTTAATCGTCCGACAGTCCATTCTACACAGAAATTATAATGTATAAGAACCTCCGACCTTCATAACTCCTTTATCTTTCAAAATGGCAAACTCTTCAAAATTTATGTTTAATCCCGACAGTCGTACGCCCAAAAATCTAAATTCTAGTAAACTTATCGATTATATAGGATTACCACATATTACAAAGACATTTAATTTCCTATCACCTAACACTTACTAATCTAAATGGTATATTAGGGTTTTCTATGTATGATGACCTTCAACAACCTCCTACTCGTTGCCTACCCAAAAATTCATGCATATACTCATCGAAATAATCTAAGTATACAATAGTTGAGTGATGTTCATACCTTGCTTCGAAAGTTTGTAGTTTGGATTTGGTAAAATTTCTACAAGCTCTAGCTTGCGTCTTGGTATATGGACTTATCCTTCTTTTCGTTCATCAAAGTCCTTTCTTAAGCCTTGTTACTTATTAGATATACATGGTTACTTCGTGTGTTGTGAAGGATTGGACTAGTAGGTGACGTATTTTTCCCTTCAACCTAAGTAATATAATTATCTTATCCTCTTTGGTTATCTTGGGCCTTGTTCATGTAATAAGAATAACCCATCAATTTATGTTCCTATATTATTATTTAGTCAAATATGATTCAATGTTGTAAGTCTCTATATTAGTATAAGAAAAATTCTATATTCTCATTTTAAGACTTCAAATTATTTTATCCCATTCTTAATTCACGAGACTACAAATTAATTACATCAAAACCCCGTATTAAAATTTACGGGTATTACACTCAAGCACCCACCTCAAGGGGGCACCTCACCAAGGACATAGTGCCCTCAGCAACACAGCACACACCTCTCCAAACTCATACGCCATTACAGCGGAATTAAAAGGGAAGCATCACAAATCATCGGAACCATGTCGTGCGTTGAGCGAGACAGCGAACAGGATCATCAGCAGCACACAACGGTCTCGGCGAAGTAGTAACGAGCGAGGTAATATGCTATCCTTTGGACTCCGATTGGACCGCGAGCGTGTTAGGAGCCAAATAAAGGGTAGCCAAGTGGTAGCCGTGAGCATTCCCAACTCGTCCACCACCTGCTCGACAAAAGTCCTCAAAGAAATATTAACCCGTAGGCGAAATTCAGGGAAGAAATATGTTTTATTTTTCTTTGTTATTTACGCTTCCCGTCGTGGTAATATTTCGTATGAGTAGCTAATTTTTCTATGTGCTTGGGATGAAATGAACGCTAGGTAAAATTGTTGTTGGACGTAAATTATTCGTGAACATGCAATATTGGCTATTTCCCATTTATGATTTCGTTCTTCAATTCAATATGTCTATGTGTTGATTTGGATATCACTTCGATATGTCTATGTGTTGCTGTGATTTCGTGGTAATATCGTTTTAGGGCGACAGCTAGAAAAACGTTTAGGTCGTTCATAAAATGATAGGAATTCGATTATAGGGCGACAACACCTTGCTTTAGGTAAATTAATATATATATATATATATTCTCACAACCGTCTAGGGCGACAGCAAATTCGGGCGTGAGTAGGAATTACCACAGCTTAGTCATTATTTTTGTGTTAACGATAATTTACGGCCTCGTCAATAATACCTAGGGGATCCGAAATCCCGAGCACATCCGTTTTATATAAAAAGAGTTATTTTTTAATATTTTAAGTTGTGTTTAAAGCTTGTGGTTTTGTTAGGATTTAATTCATAAATTAAAATACAAAAAATATTTATTTAGGCTAAATATCAAATGATAGGTTACTAGTACTCAATTTATTCTTCGTGTTCGATACTAGGATATGCACTATAGCTATTTTACAAACGATAGGTACACTGCCTATCGCGTGTGGTGCTAGTAACATATTAGTTTTAATTATTACTTGACGTAATTGCATGAACCTTTATTTAATATATTAACGTACACGCTCTCGATCAAGTTTTTGGCGCCGTTGCCGGGGAATAAATCGATATTAGGAACTCCTTAGTTAGGTAATTTAGCCACTCTTATTTATTAGTCTCCTTTTATATATATATATATATATTTGAGTTTTATTTATTAAAGTGAACTTAGCTAGTTATTCTTTCGTTGTTTACTTGTTTGCGTTTTATTTAAGTATTCATCTCTTTGCTTTATTTTTTTTCTGCTTATTTGTCTACAACTTTACTAACTTTTTTTGCTTCGCGTGTCTAAGGTACCTTCAACAGTAAATGACCCGAAGCCATCCATCGGGTCTCACCGTTGAAGTAGATCCAGATTTTGAGCGAAAGTTACGCAGACAACTCAGATACGATTTCGACGGCACAGCCAGTAACTCCCAGGAAGCTCTTGTAAGCTACTCAGAGGACAGCTCTCAGGAGTTGGCAGGAAATTTTCGAGTAGTCGGTAGATAGCCGAGAGATAGAGGCTTTGCACGAAGTTCGGAGATCTAATGAAAAGCAAGTTCGAGATGAGTCACATGGGAGAGATGCAGTTCTTCTTAGGACTACAAATCAGGCAACTCGAAGATGGGATTTTTATCAGTCAGACTAAATACATCAAGGATATTCTAAAGAAATTCCATCAAGACCAGAGCAAGCCTCTCAGCACTCCTATGTCACCAAGCTGCAAGTTGGATGCCGATCCCTCTGGCAAGTCGGTCGACATCACACTATATCGAAGCATCATTGGATCTCTTCTCTACCTGATTTTGAGCCGGCCGGATATCATGTTTGCCACCTGCTTATGTGCCCGTTTTCAAGCCGATCCCAAAGAATCCCATATGCTCGCGGTTAAAAGAATTCTACGTTACCTTAAGGGCACTTCTACCTTGGACTATGGTATCCAAAGGGTACGAATTTCAAACTTATTGGCTACACTGACGCTGATTATGCAGGTTGCCGAATGGACAGGAAAAGCACGTCCGGTGGCGCTCAATTTCTAGGCGAAAAGCTGGTCTGCTGGTCATCCAAAAAGCAGAACTGTGTGCAACTTCGACAGCCGAAGCGGAATACGTGGCTGCTGCCAGTTGTTGCTCACAGATGCTGTGGATGCGGACACAGCTTCGCGACTATGGGTACAATTTAAATAATATACCCATATATAGTGATAGTGAAAGCGCAATCGCCATTACTTGCAATCCTGTTCATCACTCACGCACAAAACACATAGACATTAGATATCATTTTATCAAAGATCACGTAGAAAAAGGCACGATAGATATGTATTTTGTGAACACGGAGTTTCAATTAGCCGACATTTTCACCAAGGCTTTGGATGAGAAACGATTCCAATTCCTTGTCGGAAAATTAGGCATGTTGAATCTTCCGTAATATGTGCATTACCTGATCTTCTGTGCTATCACATGCTCTATTTATGTGTTTTCAATGCTTATTTGTCTTTATCATGCGTGACAACAAAGAAAATAATAATAAAAATAATATAAAGGGGTATGACGAAATCCTTTAGGATGCTTTGATCTAAAGTCACCAAGAATTTTACCCCGACATGCGATCGATTTAATTGCTTAATTTCGTCTGTCTAAGTCGCATTCTTGTGTCTAAAGGTCATTAGGTTGCTCCACTAGACACAAAGTCACTTTACATAAGTGAGGATTCAAGCCTTGTTCCATTTTCTTCCTTTGGATCTATTTCTCGAGTGAGTCACACATCATTACTTATCTTACCTAGTGATTCTTGGTTTCATACTCACCTTGCTTTAGATCGTTAGGAAAATGATAAGGGCGCCTAGGTTATTCCTCACTAGGCCTTACATAATTTTCCCTCACATTAGCCATTAGTCATCCACTTTGAGCCTTATCCGATGTCCTTTTCTTCCTTTGAAACACATTCCAAGCCTTCAACTGAATTCTATACTCTTCAAATGATTGTTCAAACGAGAAAAGGAGGGGGAGAAAACAAAAGAAATAAAGGGATGATAACAATAGAAGGCATTGCTCAACGCACAAAAATCAGACCAAAGGAACCTGCTTTCCGACTATCTCTTAGAAGGTGGCATGGATCCTGCTGTGAACTTCTCCAACGATAATCTCGTACGCTCGTCTGAACGGCTGGAAGAGGAGCACCACGAAGTGAACTTCTCCAACGATAATCCGGTCCTGTATCGGGAAACGAGAAGAGGAGCGCAGCCTCGGGTACGAATTCCATAACCGTGAACTTTTCCATATAGATAATCTCTGAAACCTCTCTAGGGATTAAGAGAAGAGGAGCGCGTTATCGGCCCGAGAACCCACAAGAAGAACTTCGCCTACGATAATCTCCTATGGCCTCGTGGAGAAGCGGAGCTTCAGCTTGAACATAACATAAAAAAGGGATAGTTCTTAAAAGAAAAGGAGGGAGAAAAGATTGAAAAGAAGAAAGACGCCGAAAAAAAAGGACGTAGAAATGGAAGATGACGAAGAGATAAGCTCACTTTCCCCTAAATTCCTTCCCTTCTAAGTCCTAGCCAAACTATAACCCTTACAACCCTTTGATTCCAATCGGCGATCTCTCGCTTAGGTGAAATGATTAAAAAATGCCTCGATCACAGGTAAATTGACTTAAAATTTCTTGTGTTGACTTGAGTGATATAAATATAAAAATCCCAAGTTAGAAATTATTGAGTACAAGAGCGAACCTAGTGAGAGTTGTCGAATGGACCAGTTTATGAACTTAGGACTATAGTTTGATGACATGACTTGATGGCATTTTCCTCTTTCAAATGTCTCGTAAAACTTTAGGTGTGACGATTTATCGAAGCATAATAATCTGACCCCATACTATAATAATAGTAAAAAAATATAATAAAAAATATATACAAATATATATAGGTAAAAAATATAAAACAAAAAAATAATAATAATAATAAAAAGAAATAAAAAATTAATTAAACTCATAAAATTCGCACATTTTAACATGAAATGTTATGTTTCATATGCGTTGAAGTGAATAAATGCGATTTTTTTTATCGCACATTCTAAATGCAATTTAAGATTGCATTCGTATTGAATTGTGTAAATGCGATAAATTTTTCTATGCTCTAACCCTCACACAATATCTTAAGTACATGTTTTCGAGATCATGTATGCGTGCTTACTTAGTAAATTTGTGTATTATATGCTCGTGACTTGAATTGATCTCATATGCTTTCATATTTAGCCAATTCTTGCGCATTATTTGAGGGTGAGCAAATATAAAAATCGTACATTAGCTCCAAAAATTCTTGACGTTTTTCTCTAAGTGTTTCAGGTTCCTTCAAACAAAATTACAGAGCAAGACGTCAACACTACATGAAAAGGGAGCTAGTCACAGACCACATATTTCATGCCTAAAATAATTGTTGATTAACTCCATTATTTCTAACATCTTCTTTCTAAGTGGTACAGATTTTTAATTTCTGCCAGGGAATCAAGAAGTTACTACACGGAAAATACAGGGAGTTAATTGCATTTATTTTAATTCTAAGGGGGAGTATTATGTGATTATATTTGAAATAGGGGTCAATCTGAAAATTTTAGAAGTACTCACAATCGAGAAACTGGATAGAAGACTTAATTCACGATCATAAGTTTCTCGATCGTAAACAGTGTTGGAAACGATTTTGATTGGCCGTGATAATTTGCTATCGAAAAATTTGAATTGAGAAGCAATTTTCGAATCAAAAGTTTCTCGAGCGCAAATAGTAATGGGCCTGATCCATTTAATCGCAAAATGCCCAATCGCAAACCCAACATTGATTTACAGCGAGTTAGTAAAAGTTCACTTTTTGTCAGTCGAAAAACTTTTTCTCACGCAACCCTAATCGCAAAAAATCTCTCTCGCGAAAAACTTTCACAGACAGCCTAAAATTCTCAAAAATCTTTCGATTTCAAACATCAAACTGTCTGTATAAGGTAGAAATGAGATTCTTTTAACATTTGCGTGTGATTTACATTCGTTAGCATCTACATTCTGAAGTTTTTCGCATGATTAAGCTTATATTTTCGACTGTTCTTAAAAAATGAGAAAAACCGTAACTATTTCATAGTGATTTAGGCTTGATTTTGAGTTTTATCTGAGTTTAGTGCCTGCGCTTAAGATAGTTTCGATATTCTATGTGAATCTGGTAGAATGAATCATCGGAAAATCTGAATCTTCGATTGAAATTTAAAGTTCAGATGAAACTGGGCTTTTGAATGTTTGAAGCCATCGAAGAACTTTTTCGATCGCAAACTGTCTTATTTGAATTCAGATTTAATTGAGATACTGTTTGTATTGAATTAGTTTTCGATCGATAAAATTCTGATTTAGTCGATAAGATAGAAGATTTTGACCGATAAATTACTTACCATCGAGAAATCTAATCAGGATTTTGTGAGCGAAAAACTTAGCACTGATTAGACAATTTAGATGAATTTTAATTTAGCAGCGAAAAAAATTAATTTTTCAACGCTTAATTTTTCGACCGTAAAATTCTCCGCTTAGGATTTAATTGATCGAAAAATTTCTCGACGATTGACTTAATCTTTCGTTGACTAATTTCTCGATAAAAATATTTCGCAGGGAAAAATTTTAACTTACAATCGAAAACCATATACCGCTCGACAAATTTCAAATCGAAAAATTTTATCGAAGAAAATTTCTCGACAGTAAATTTACCTGAGAAATAATTTCGCGATCGTAAATTTACACGGAATTTTTCTCGATCGTAAAATTGATCTACTGCAGTCTAGATTTCAACTTCAACACTTAGAAAATTTTTCTCTAAGTCCTTTACACTGTAGCGAACATTAGCGAATAAAATTTCTCGATAGAAAAATTACACGGAAACATTTCAATTGAAATCAATGCATAGGAAATCAATTTGAAATCCAATTTTATCGAGTGAAAAATTTCTCGGCATGAACAGTGACCTTACCTGCGATTAAACACTTAGAAAATTTTCGAACCCTTTCTTACGCGTTAAGTGTTTAATATGAAATTACAATCATGCCATTGCATTTTTTTAATCGAGTATCCTATATGCATATCATATGATTTCAATTCAAAATTCATCAAACATGTCATAAATTGATACAGTATTATAGTTTGATATTAAATGCATTTTCGACTATAATCAAAATTTATGAACTAATGAACTTCTATATCTCTTTGTTGCTTTTCAGATGGATCGCTACCCACGATACAATCATATATACGATCACAATCTATACTTGAAGGTTCAGGATACGAACTTCCAGCTCTATCTGAGCACATTTCCGTGCCCGGACGAGATCATCGTATCTATCCTGAGAGGCCACCCTATTTGGCACGCGCCGACGGTCACCGCCTCAGTGCCAATGGTCTATCTCCAGTAATTCTGGGGATATATACAAGGAGCTGTAGCGAATGGGGCATTCTCCTTCACAACAAGAATCGGACGCGGCATATTCATATGAGCAAGAGCCAGTTCTGCATGATACTGGACTTGCCCGACAGCGACAACTACGACCCGCTCTCGTCGAACGCAGAAATGGTCCACGACTTCATGCAAATGGGACATCAACCGCAACTCACAAAGTTAGCTCAGGTCCAGAGCAGCGGTATCCCTCACCCCTGGAAGACATTGTTCGGGATAGTGAACAAGTGTCTATCACCCAAGCACGCTTGATTCGACAAGGGCAACAGCAATATACTGCGGATCTTTCATGGTCTCGCTTTCGCCAGAAACTACGACTTCGCACAGCTGATCTGGAATGATCTAGCTGAACTGATCCGGCTGAAGGAGAACCGAAGGTCGAAGAACGTGCCCTATGCTCGATGGTTCAACGTAATCATCAGGGAGTTCATGGAGTTACATGCGGAGAACATCCCCCAGCTGCCTCCCGGTGGAATCTATCAGCTGCCAAGGCTAATGTTCTTCCACAATCCACGGCTCACAGACCTGGACCAACTGTCGATGCCGATTCCGCTCAACCTACTCAGGCTCACCGGCAGATTACCATGTGAGCCCTCCCCAACCGGAACACCAGCCAAGCCTGACGACACGATGATCGATGTTGTCGCTCAGGAGCTTCAACAGGAGTCTCCCTTGGTCGAAGAACCAATGCCTTGATAGACGTCGTGGCTACCGAGATGGCGCTCGAGGCTCCTGCACACGAATACCAAGTGGAAGTGCCCATACATGTCGGCGTGCTCGAAGAAACCGTTGAGGATGTTCTTCAAACAGTAGCACAACTCGAGGTCGAATTGGGGCAAACCTCTCTTCCACTGGTGACGGATCAGGCATTGGAGAACGTCGATCGAGACCTTACTCCGCCACCCTGTCTGACACAGAGTCTGACGAGGAAATTAGCCTGATAAAGAGGACTCCCAGGAGACTTAGCATTCAGTTGGAGTCGCTCTTCCCGGCCGTTACCACCGCACCAGATACTACGCTGACCACATCGACAAGTGTTGCTGGCACTTCATCGCTCAATCTTGAGCCGCAACCAACTATCGTGGTGTCTGGTTCGCAGGCGCAACCTGAGCCTGCCTTAACACACATAGAGACGAATCCTCTGGATTCGACTCGAGGATTGGGTGGAAGTCTCATACAGTCACAACCTCAAGTGACTGTGAGCCAACCCGCAGAGTCGGTATCTACTCAAGGGTTGATAACAGGCGACATCAGTGGTCCTGGTCCATCCACGGAGGCGTCCGCACCATTTGTGATGAACGAGCAGTTTCAGGCCGCTCTCTCTGCTGCCATACAGTCAATGGAAGACAAGATCATGGAGAGAGTATTACAAGCCATCGAGACATCCCGAAGAGATACCGAGAAAGCACCTGTCTCAGAAGGGCCTTCGTCACAAACCAACCCCACACCTCCAGAACCCACACCCACCGACCCTTTAGCCACTTCCTGCATCCTCATCAACCCATACACAATACCCATCACCGAGCTCCACGACATACACCTCGCCCGTTTGATAGGCCTTTCCATCCGATCGCCTCAAGAAGAAACCCTCTATCGGCGATTGGTGGATCACCCAGAGCCACTGACGAACACTTGCCAAGGCCAAAGCTCCCACTCACGGCGCAGACATGACGATCCTGACGACCAGGACCATCATGAGGGGGAGAAGAGGCCGAGGACATCTACATCTGGCCAAGGACAAGGCTCGGGCACTACGCAGACAAGCGCTAGAGCTGGTGAAACCCTAACCTAAACCCAAACCACCCACACCACGCACTGCACAACCACTCTACCACATAACGACCCACCTACCTTTACCCTTCAGACGCCTCCGCCCACACCATCGATCTACTCAAGCCCCTTGCTTCCGGAAGAAGAAGCAAGTGCAGCAATGCTCGTGGCCCTAGCTGCTATCCAAGCAACTCCCTCAGTCGACCCATCTACTCAAGCCACTTATATGTTTTCACGTTTACAGTTAAAAATATCGGATTTATTTGGATTTATATTTTATTTATTTGAAATCGTATAGTATCCCAAGGTCCGACTAGCGATTCGTAAAATCCACGGGGCCTTAGAAGTCGTCGCTCTTGGGACAGTCATCGAGGGCCGTGATAGTGTTCATCATGTCCTAGTGTCCGAATCGAACGTCGTAGTCACCGTCGATCTCATAGCGCACGGGAGGGAGGGGGAATATCTTCCCGTACAAACCTCAGAGCTTTTGACGTTAGGAGATGCATTGGGCATCTTCCTAAAGTGGCCCCACGATATGACATTATCGTCAAATGCGGTATGTAAATAAATATGTATATTTGATCAATAATAAATTAATTTGTATTTTTCCTATGTAGGCTCCTATGCATAATAAATTTGATCAATATGTAAATTAATTTGTAAGGTTCTATTAAAAGGTAATATATATTTCTTGGAACCCTAATTTATTTAATTTGGGGAATTTAGGTTTGCTTTCGTTTTCGGTTCCATATTGTGATTTAAGCTTCTATTAACGTCCTATACCATGTTAGAAATCATAATTATTAAAAAAACGAAATTGCGACCCGACCCGATGGTACCCGATGTGTTCGACTGTCCGAAGTTCTTTTGGGTCCGCCTCACTCGATCCATTTCCCTCGTCAAACCCCATTTTGGTAAGACTTATATGTTTTAACGTTTACAGTTAAACATATCGGATTTATTTACATTTATATTTTATTGATCTGAAATCGTATAGTATCCCAAGGTCCGACTAGCGATTCGTAAAATCCACGGGGCCTTAGAAGTCGTCGCTCTTGGGACAGTTATCGAGGGCCGTGATAGTGTTCATCATGTCCTAGTGTCCGAATCGAACGTCGTAGTCACCGTCGATCTCATAGCGCATGGAAGGGAGGGGGAATATCTTCCCGTACAAACCTCGGAGCTTTTGACGTTAGGAGATGCACTGGGCAGCTTCGTACAGTGGCCCCATGATATGACATTATCGTCAAATGCGGTATGTAAATAAATATGTAAATTTGATCAATAATAAATTAATTTGTATTTTCCTATGTAGGCTCCTATGCACAATAAATTTGATCAATATGTACATTAATTTGTATTTTCCTATGTAGGCTCCTATGCACAATAAATTTGATCAATAATAAACTATTATAACCGAGTCATAATAAAAAGCATACTAATAATAAGTTCAACATACATATGATCTCGCTAGGGTTCATCTAATCTCAAATACTACGGAATTTAGCTACTCATATGAAACATCAACGCGACGAGAAGCGAAAATAACAACGAAAAAATCATAATTTCTTCCCTGAATTCCACGTCCCTTCGTTGAGGAATTTCGTCGAACAGGTGGTGGGCGTCTCAGCTTTTCCTTTCCTTACGAGTCCTTTGCACTGCACGTTCACTGCTCCTTCTATGCCGGCAGCCCGTCACAGCCAGTCGTAACCGAAACTTAGCTTGTTACCTCGCTCGTAAACCCGGTTCCGATAAGCCCTCTGTCAGTCCACGCAGCTGCTGCCGTTCCACCTCGTAGTTGTTGCTCACACGCACCCGCTCACAGCGCAAGCAATTGCAGCTCCTCGCCTTCGCTTCACAATCCCGAGATCAGCCCTCCCGCGCTGTACGTGTATATGGCTTCGTCACCTCCAATCCTTGTTCGTTTTCTTTTTTCCCCCCTTGCTCGTTGATCCCTATTTATAGATGATGGAGGGAGGGACATCAAATATTCATGGCTGCTCAAGAACGGCGCAACGTGATTTTCCTTTCTTGAGCCGTGAACTTGTGTGCGGATTTTGCAAATCTTGTGGGTCTTGTCTTCTTATCACTTGTCGTAACATGGGGGTGTGTAGCAAAGTTGGGCTTGAGATTTATTTCTTCATTTGCTTCTTCTTTCGTCACATGGGCTTGGGCTATTTTCGATTTGGGCTCAATTGGTTGTTGGGCCGAGTTCAAACCGTTTCTGCATAGCTAGTAGCACTGAGTTCAAAAATCCAAATACCCAAATCTAGAACTCGAAATAGAAATCCCTTCCGTCAAAATCAATATCAATGAGTCTTCTTGCTTGAGATAAATTTTCAGGTCCATCGGAATCGCTTACCGAGTCAATTCGGAAAAATTCGAACCTGCCGCACAACTGCCGTTAAAAGTTTGACATCGTCATTAAATCATATTTAAGTTCTATAATTTTTGAAATGACTTCATTAATCACGCAAACAACTTAAAATTAACAAATATAAACGTAAGGAAATACGTTTATCAGTTTTAAAAGGACTTTGCGAATTTGACGCGAACTGGAAGGTTTGCGGGTTGGGGTAAGAAGGTCTTCGCGAATTGTCAGGTTGCGTGCTCTAAGGTTCGCGAACTGTGAAACCAAAGGTTCGCAGGTTGACTTAAGTCAATCGTAACTTGGCGAAGTTCGAATTGCGAATCCATGGGGTCGCGAAGTCAAATTCGCAAACCTGGGGGCGTCAAATTCGCGAAGTAAAAACTTGAACGAACAAAGTTCGCAGGCATGATTTGCGGATTTGACGAAGTCAAAATTAGATTGGATTCGCGAAAACATTTTGGACCCGTGAAGTTCCTTTTTGAAGAATCAAAATGTACTTTTCTTAAAAACAATCGCGAACCCTAATTCCTCTATAAAAACAGAAAAACATCGATTTTAAATTCAAATTTGAAAAGAGGAACTCTTTTTCAGTAAAATTCTCAAACAAGACCACTCATTTTAATACCAACAGACTAGTTTCTACAGAAATTGACTACAATAAAACCTGTTCTTCGAAGAATCATCCCTACAAATAATAAATAAAATCGTTAACGAGTAAAACAAATTCCGTACCACAGGAAGGTTCGTGTGTATGTGAGAAGAACGAATTTGAGCGAAAAACAACAGAAAACCAGCGAGAGTGAGATATGAGTAGCTTAGTGAAGGGGATTCGCCAAGGAGAAAGTGAAGATTTGGGAATTTGAGGAACTCGGTTCGCGAATTAGGTTTTTAGGGAGAAAGAAACTTCGCGTGTTGGGTTACCTGGTGTCTCCCGGAGACGCCACGTCCCCAGGAACGGTGCAGAACAAAAATTTTCCGGGTTCCTCCATTGCCCTCGTAGCTCGGATAAGAGTAATAACACATAGACATGCAATAGGACGGGTCAAACCCATAGAGAATTACTAGTTGCCGCGAGTGGCAGCTCATCGTCCTTTTCTTCAAACTTCATCGATGGTGGTGGATGGCACTAGATAGTCACGCAGACCTCGCAGTGTAACACAGAATCAGTTCTCTGAAGATGGCTAGAGAGAACTGAGCCGCCGCGTGGGAGAAACGTGTGTGCGTTTGGTGTGTGTTTTGTTGCCTTTGGATGATTTCAAAATCACCTCTTTTTTCTCTACCTTTGGAGCACAAAATTCTTAGCCAATTTAAAGGCTTGGATTTCGATATCGTAGTCCTTAAAGTATGAGAGATTTTTGCCAAATTTTACTCTCTTTTGAATTCCAAATCCAAACTTAAGGAAACTTACTATTATTAGAAAACTAACTTAAATACCAAGTCAAACTAAGTATATTTAAATATAGTATGGAATTCGAAATTTAATCCTAAATTAATTTCGAAATTTAGATAAATAATATTCCAAATATTTTATTCCATATTTATTAATATCAAATATGCAAATTACGAAAATACCCTCAAAGGTATATTTCGAAATTAGCTTAAGGTGAAATCCAATTTTATCCTCAAGCCCATTAAGCACTTGGTCAAGCCCAAGTCTTAAAGTTAGTTTCATAAGAAGTTCAACTTCGATCCAATAAATGGCCCGAGGCCCATTAAGGCGTGACCCAACGGCCCAAGGCCCGTTAAGGCCGAAACACTTTCTCTCCTTATCAGTACATGTTGATGATCCATTTTTAAGCCCGACTCTGTAGGTTCAACTCAATCGGCAAGGGAGGAATCCAAGAGTTTAGTAGTTACCTAGCCAATCCCGCAGTACCGGCCCGTAACCCGATTCGAGTGCGAATTTCGACCTAGTCTTTATCCCAGAACCTCACTATAGATAACAGCGCTACGTATAAACCCTTTAGTTGTGTTCCAATCAAGTGAGAGCCATGGTCTATGTCAAACTCAGTAAACTCGATTCGATGATAAAATGGAGATGAGACAAATTATTAAACTACCCTCCATGTCTCACATGAGTTAGTTCAATACCTTGGCCAAGGATTTCGTAATTTTCCATCGCCATCCTCATAGGATACTTATCGCGATTACTTGCGAGACTGTGAATCCGTACTCGGCGGTCTAAGCCCGGCAATCACAATCATCATCAAGACCGCATCTGGCCCGCTGACCCATGCAACAGCAAATCGGGTCGAGGGGAACCAGTGACAGTCGAGACCTCGAAGTCAATTCCGTCAAAGCCCCTTTCGGTCTAAGGTTCACGTAGACTACTATAGTGTTGTCGTCGGTCATTGACACTCCTTGAGTAATAAGCCATGTTCGACCGTACGACCTATGAGTCAGTGTCCATGAAACGAGTCAATCCCTTGATTCGATTCGTATCACAAGTCATGACCTCCGCTTCCAAGCGAGATATCGGCACACGATAGGTCATCGACAAATAAGCCGTGATCGGTTATCCAGCACCCAACTGGAGCCTCCGACTTATGGACTTTTAATGTTCGAGGTTAAGAGTCCACTTGTGCCTTCCTCTCTCGTACCCATCGAGAACAGTGACTCAACTCGACACATTTGGATTTGTTCATTTATTGCTTTATCGGATGCTAAGTAAGAAACTCTTATATCCAATAAGCGAACAATGCCTTTCATTAAACACACAAAAATATCTTATTACACAAAGGGTCGAATGATAAATAATCTAATGCCCTATACAATCTAATCCTCGTATAGCATTCGAGGGCATATTCCTAACAATCTCACACTTGCACTCAATGCCATGCGCTGCAGTATCTAATAGCCATCTTTTCGAGATGTCTAGCGAGCACTGCTTGTGATAGAGGCTTGGTGAACGGGTCGGCCACGTTATCCGCGATCGCAATTTTCTGCACGGCTATGTAGCATTTCTCAACGAATCCACGTAACACGTGGTACTTTCTTTCTATATGTTTGGACCTGCTGTGAAATCTTGGTTTTTCGCCTGAGCAATAGCGTCAGTATTGTCACACCACAATGGCAATGGCCTATCTGCTACAGAAACGACACCAAGTTCTCCGAGAACTTTCTCATCCAAACACCTTCCTTAGCTGCCTCTGAGGCCGCTATATAATCTGCTTCGCAGGTGGAATATGATGTAGTGCTCTGTTTGGAACTTTTCCAAGACACTGCTCCACCGTTGAGCGTAAAGACGAATCCTGAAGTGGATTTTCGGTCGTCCACATCAGACTGGAAATCCGAATCCATATGCCCTTCCACTTCCAATTCTCCATTACCATAGACCAGCATCATACCTTAGTCCGCCTAAGGTACTTGAGGATAGTCTTGACTGCTGTCCAATGTTCCTTACCGGGGTCAGCCTGAAACCGATTGACTATGCTCACGGCGTACACCAAGTCAGGTCGCGTGCAAAGCATCGCATGCATCAAGCTACCCACTGCGGATGCATAGGGGATTCCATTCATCTCTTTCCACTCCAACTCACTTTGAGGGCTCATTGCCTTGGAAAGGTGAATCCCATGTCGCATAGGCAGGAACCCTTTCTTAGAGTTGTCCATATTATATCGCTTCAGGACCTTCTCTAAGTAAAGGGACTGGGAGAGTCCTAACATACGATTCGCTCGATCTCTATAAAGGCGAATACCAAAGATGTAGGTAGCTTCTCCCAAGTCTTTCATGGAGAATTCGGTCGAAAGTCACGCTTTCACCATCGAGAGCATTCCATTATCATTCCCTATCGAAAGGATGTCGTCCACGTACAATACGAGGAAAGGTATTTTGCTCCCACTACTTTTCTTGTAGACGCAAGGTTCGTCTTCATTCTTCAAGAATCTGCGGCCCTTGACCACTTCATCGAACCGAAGATTCCAGCTTCTGGAGGCTTGTT
Organism: Craterostigma plantagineum; assembly: GCA_027422505.1. Classification (NCBI taxonomy): domain Eukaryota; kingdom Viridiplantae; phylum Streptophyta; class Magnoliopsida; order Lamiales; family Linderniaceae; genus Craterostigma; species Craterostigma plantagineum. The sequence continues at coordinate 60,208 of JAPQWV010001591.1, forward strand.
TGAGTCGATAAATGAACTTGTTCAATTTGCACACCTTTATGAGCATCTCCTTGCGATGTAAAACCCTTGGCCGCTCCATATATATTTTCTCCTTGAGGTATCCATTTAGGAATGCAGTTTTCACATCCATCTGCCAGATCTCATAGTCATAGTGTTCAGCTATCGCAAGCAATGTTCGAATTGACTTCATCATAGCGACAGACGAAAAGGTCTCCTCATAGTCAATGCCCTCTTTTTGACTGTACCCTTTCGCCACAAGCCTAGCTTTGTATGTGTCAACCAATCCGTCAGATTCAATCTTTCTCTTGTAGATCCATTTCTACCCAATGGATCTAAAACCATATGGGAGGTCTACTAGAGTCCATACTTGGTTTTCGTGCATAGAATCCATTTCGGCTTGCATAGCTATAAGCCATTTCTCCGAAGCTTTATCTCTGATTGCCTGGTCATAGATGTGGGATCGTCTCCGACGTTCCCTTCCATCGCAGCAACCTCGTGCTCGATGTGGACCATCCTGTATCTCTCAGACTGGCGAGATACTCTACCCGACCTACGCAACTCAGGTTGCATCTCGGACTGCTCTACAGTGTCATCTGACACATGAGTCTGCGAAAGACGACTCTCCAAGAGTTACATCGCGACCCGCTCCACCTTCTCGAACGAACTCTTCTTCGAGAAAGTGGGCTTGAAGGGCTACAACGATTCTCTGATCGTCGTGGAAGTAAAACTGGTATCCCATGGAATCCTCAGGATACCCGACAAAACGTCCTTTCACAGCCTTCGATTCATCTGTCTTGAGCTTTTTCACGAATGCGGGGCAACCCCGAACTCTAATGTGATTCAAGCTCTGTCTTCGTCCTGTCCATATCAGATATGGAATACGATCGACAGACTTTGTAGGACATCTACTCGAAATGTGTGCCGCTGTCAACAGGGCATGACCCCACAACGATATGGGCAGGTCTGTATAGCTCAGCATAGATCAAACTTTATCCAACAGAGTTCGATTTCTGCGTTCGGACACACCGTTCAACTGCGGTGTTCCGGGCGGTGTCATCCGTGAAATGATCCTATTCTCTTTTACAAACTCGTCAAACTCGAGGCTCATGTACTCGCCGCCTCGATCTGACCAAACGGCTTTGATGCTCTTTCCAGTCTGATTTTCCACCAAAGCCTTGTACCCTTTGAACCATTCAAAAGTATCAGACTTGTTCTTCATGAGATAAACCTAGTCGAAGCGAGAGCGATCATCAGTGAAGGTAACGAAATAATGGAAGTTACCGCAAGCCGCTACCCTGAACGGTCCGCAAACATCCGTGTGGATCAAACTGAGAAGTTCTGCAGCTCTTGCAAAAGTCGCTGTGAAGGGCGACTTGATCATCTTTCCAAGGATACAAGATTCGCAAGTCGGATAGGGATCAGACCCAAGTGGCTTTATAACGCCGATTTTCTCCAACTCGAGAATCTTCTGTTCTCCAACGTGACCGAGTCGAAGATGCCACAGCTGTCTCGAGTTCGACTCCAATTTTTGTTTGTTGGTGATTGTATTCACAGTTTTTGTTTTATCTTCGAAATTTAGATAATATAATCCATTCAGTAAACTTGCACTTCCGACGCAATTATTTCCAAAATAAATATTGCATATATTATTACTAAAACGGAACTCGGAACTATTTCCGCTCAAAACGGGAATTGAAACAATATACTTAAGCCCCTTGGGCAAAACTAAACAATCGGAAAGCAGTAAACTATGTCTAGTAGATAAAACGAGAGTTCTTGATCTAATGTGCGTCACCGGTACACTATGTCTGCTTCCTACGATGATCATGATCTCTCGGTCCGCCAGCTTCCTTCTTCGTTCCAGACCCTGGTTCGAAACACAGATGTGAGCACTAGCTCCCGCGTCTAAGATCCACAAAGCGGAATATACTGACATAGAACAATTAGTTTCTAAATCGTAAAGTTCTTTACCTGAGGCAGCTAGCTTTGGGCAATCGCGCTTCCAATGGCCAAGGTCATTGCAGTGAAGGCATTTGTCCGTCGGCTTGGCGCCTTTTTACACGTTCTTCTTGGCCTTACATTTCGAAATTCGTCCTTTGGGCTTAGTGGGCTTGTCTGACTTTTTCTTTCTACTCGACCTTCGAGTCTTAGCATTCATGAAAAGAACAACTTCTTTTTCTTTCACCGTCTTCATCTGAGTTTGCACCGCCGACAACTGGTTCATCAACCCAGTCAACGTCATCTCGGCCTTGTTCATATTAAAGTTCACAATGAATGAATTGAAGGAAGGTGGGAGCGACTGAACTATCAGATCATTTTGGAGCTCATTATCCATGATAAAGTCCAGTGCCTCGAGTCTTTCCATCCAATCGATCATCTTGAGCACATGCTCTCCAACGTCACTACCCTCAGCCGTTTTGCAATGAAATAGTTGCTCCGTAAGGGAATAGCGAGCACTCTTGGAATGTTCGCCAAAAAGCTCCTTCAAATGAAGCAAAATGGCGCCCACTTTCATTTCCGAGTGAGTGCGCTGCAACTCATTGCTCATGGAAAGAAGTATATAGCCCTTGACCTTTGGCTCGTCAATCTGCCACTTGGCGTACGCATCCCGGTCTTCATCACTCACATCAGTCCCATATCGGGTGTCACTGTAGCATCGGTCCCTACCGGGACCAGTGGAGTTGGGCCCACCACACTCCGACTGATAATCTGGACCCACTGTATCACCGAAATACTTTACAGAAATCATCTAAATTTCGATCGAAACTCCAAAATTGATATTTCATGCTTAACTTCTTCAGAGTATGAGATTACGATAGCATATATAAGATCATTAGTAAAAGAATTACTCCTACTAGCTTGTGCTCTATAAAACATGATATTAGTACTTATTATGCTAAATCATGAATTTAAATATACCAACTATGATAAAAATTCATACCTCTCCTAGCTTTCTTCGATCGGTTCTTAGTTCTTTCTTGTTCTGAGTTCTCGAGGGTTTACGTATGGTTTGTTTGATGAAATGAAACTTTTCCTTCCTTTCTAAAGTTGGCGTGTACAAAGAAATAAATGACATCGACATCTAGTAAGTTGTTACCTAGGTTCATGAAAATATCTATTGTTACTTTAGTTTTCTTTCTAACTAAGTAATCGATACCCATCTCAATCACTATCTTCTTTTGGAATCCTTCGACATCCCTTGATCTCGAGTTTTAAGGATCTCGAGCTTCAAGGATTTCGAGATCCAAAGATCTCGATATCTGTTGTTTCAAAATTGCTCTCTTTATCTCATATGGAACCCCTTTCACAAACTCATATTGTCTTAATTTCGATTCCTACCCATGTAATGTTAATTACTTTTCTAAATTAGAATCCTTCATAGTACGTAACAAATTCATCATTTAAAATTTTCTAAATCCTATGTTCATCACTTAAGTCATAATTCGTAACACACATAAGAATTATAAATCACATAGCAGGAAATCATATGAACACATAAGTCATTTAAGAACATAAAAGCATGAAAGCATCGTATCACCCAAAGTCCTAATCTCTTTCTTTATTTAATTCAACGAAATTCTTAATTTACTGCTAATTAAGTCGTAAATCCCGTAATTAAAATTTACGGGTATCCTCCCCCTAAAAAGAATTTCGCCCCCGAAATTCCGTCGGTTGGAACAATTTGGGGTAACGATTGGTAGGGAGTTGAAATGCCTTGGTTAGGTGATAGAATTTCAACCTAGGAAGTTATCAAGGAATCTCAAATAATTTTTGAGGATAGAAAGGAATGGGATCCTGATGAAGTGGATATGAAGATTGTTCTAGTTAGTGGAACTCGTATTACCTCGAAGAGCTAAGAAGAATTCCTATGATTATAACTTAGGCAGAGATCAAAGATCCTAAGATCCTAATTTTTCTTCCTAGGTAATTAAGGTACGGCTTCTATTTTGGAAGTCTATCTGCTACGATTACGATTCAGGGCGATACCCAAATTTGTATCAACCAAGTCGGCTGAAAGAAATCTCGAGTCTTACCACGTAAGTGGGAGATATCAAAGAAAGTGTGGAACCTAAGTCCACTAGAATGCATGTTGAGGCTTAATAGATTAGAAGGCTACCTTCCATCTCGGATGGGTTGTTTTCAGCTTCTTCCGCTGTAAACATATATACCCGAGCAGGTACCTTCTGTGGTCTAGTCGGATTTGCTGTCTAATTTCCCGATGCATTCTCCGGGCAGGCTACAGAATAGTGTCCTGTTTTGCCACATTTATAGCAAGTAGCATTGTGTGAGAAGCAGACGCCCGGATGACGTCGTGCACATTTTGGGCATATGGGTACATTTGGTTGGGGTTTCCCTTGATTCAGATTAGTTTGCTGAAGTGGTTCAGGGCGGTTTTGGAAATTGGGTTTCGCATTCTTTGGAATGAACTGTTTCTTCGGGTTAGCTCCGTCCCATTTGGTTCCTTGTTCGAACTTCCTCTTAACTTCTTGGGCTCGTACAATGTTAGGACCCCAATTATCCAACCTAGATCGAATTATGAAGAACTGAATAGTAAATCTGAAGAATTCGAATACTTACGATTGAGATTTACCTACGTTGAAGGTTGAGAGAGAAATAACTTGTCGAACAAGCAAGGTGGCGAATTTTTCTCTCTAAAAATTCTCGATTCTATTTTCGATATGATTTTCCTTGCTACAACGCACTCCTAATTTCTTAGGAGTTCACTTATATATATCACCTCGTGGTATATTTACACAAGTAGTCCTACAAAATGACAAATTACAATTTAGCCCAAAACTACTAACTTGCATACCAAGACACGATAACCATATTAATTGAATACAACAAAACAGTTCCAACGATCTCCCCCTTTGTATTCAATTTCCAATATAGCGCGGGTTATCTTCGTCTTGCAAATGAAAGAGTCCTCGAGTCCTTGAAATCTCCTTTTTAGAAAATCTTCAAGCTCACCTGGTCTTCTAGGCATCGGCTTTTTCTTCGATTTTGAAGTTCTACACCTAAATGCCGTAAGATGTACGAAGTTCTTGCCAGATTTAGAAAGTCCACGTTCCATTTCTCCTGTTGAAAGCACACGAAACCGAAACTCCCCCTATTTGAGTCAACCTTGTGTTGAGATCGGGCGTCCGATGTGAGGTTTGGAGAGGTGAACACGGTTGGCAACTTCGATCATTGATGTAGTGGACAAGGTTGGCAACTTCGGTCCTTGATGCAGTGGACATAGTTGGCAACTTCAGTCATTGATGATGCTTGAGTCATGTGTCATTCGGTCCTCAGTCCGTGCTTCTTCTTCCGGAAGCAAGGGGCATGAGAGAGTCGAGGAGAGGGCTCGGGGTTTAGCCATCTTCTTCGTTTTGCCACATTCGTCTTCTCCGAATGGAAGTTATCTGGTTCGGCCTCGAATAAGCGTCTCTAGTTCCGGAAGAAGGTACGCCGTCTCTTTCTTTGATTGTTTTTTTTAAGTTGTACCGAGCTTCCTTTGAATGTGGAGTTGTGAGAGAGTCCGGTTTCAGAGTGGTACGCGCGGCGAATTTAGTGGGTGGACCGACCGATTGTGTATGCATAACCCCTTCTCCCCCTCATGGCGAATCGTGTTAACGATTTCGGCATGTTAATTAGGAGGTAGAAAAAGACATACAAAAAGGTCGGTGTGGGTAATAACCGGACGGAGCCACAAAGGCAATCCATCGAAATGAGTACCGGGGCCGCATAGGCGTTCCGTTGACATCAACTAGGAGCAAAGCTAGTAGAAGATGGCCGAAACCGTTGTCGCTTTGATGTTGCAACGGCCGGACTTCCTTCCGATCCTAGAAGCATGTCTTTAAAAGAACATGTCTACGAAAGTTTCTAACATAATCACAAAGATTAGGTGTATTAAAAAGTGTATGTGTCCTAAAAGTTTGAAAATTTTGGGAAGTGAGGACACACTAGACACGAGTGATCAATAAAAGCATGGTACGGGGCGGAATACCACTTAGTTCAATATCTCCCGTTTTCGAGTGAAACGGTGATAGCATATGTGGCTCCCCGTGATTTATGAAGCACCTATCTTTTGAGAGATAGACGAGTGGGTAAGGCTCGGTTGTTCATGCACCGTTGGACCTAATGCAACGACTTCTACCTGGGAGCTAATTAAATTAGCACCTGTACCTATGGGGATTGGTCCGAAAATTATGTGAGATAAGGGAGTGATGTATCTTCAAAGACTTCCTACGCATCATCGAAATAATCTTGCTTGGTCTCAAATGCTCCAACGCGTTCCGAAGTTAGGATCAAGTCGGATTAGATTGAACCATAGGAACATGAAATCTGTGCTTCCGGGGTACGTGAGAAGTGTTTCTCTAGTTGAATTAGCAAGCCGGAGCCGGTCGATGAACATACGGAGCATTTGATCTTCACTTAGATCGTCACCATCGTCTTTGGAAAATTGTCCGTTTGGAAGCTCGAGATTCTTCGTGGTACGTCCATCTTTGGATATGGGAGAATAAATCCGGGAAGCATATCGAAAAAGGAAATATACTTTTTTTCTTTTTGTTCCTTTTCTCTTTCTTTTTTTTTTCTCTTTTGTTTTTCAATCACAATCAACAGATAGTAAAAATCAAAGATTGGTCTCACAAAATAACTTTGTAGCTACACAATCTAGAGAAAACAACAATATGAAAGCATATAAATAGTCCGAGGCAATAATTTTTTTTTTCTTTTCCATTTTTTGTTTATCTCCTTTTTTTTTTTATCTCCCTTTTTTTTCTTTTTATATATCTCTTGTTTTTTTATATATATCTCTTTATATATATATATATATATATATATGTGTGTGTGTGTGTGTGTGTATTATTAGTATAGTAGTATTATATTTATATCTCCCAAAAATATGCTTTGAAATAAAATCTCTCCCCCTAGAAATTTGCGTAGTTAGCTTGACGAATATTAAGAATCTCGTTCCCTTAAATCGCTCATTGTAAGTTTTCTCCCCCTCAAGAATTAAACAGTTGTGCTTCCTTAAAAAGATAAGGGTTGCTCCTCATTAAAATAACGAGTAGCTCCCCCTCAATTAAAGCTCATTTGAAAGTATTAATCGAAAAATGATATTTATCGTTTCCGTTCGCAATATGCATTTGAAAATTTTAAAACCATTTAAAGCGATGAAATGCATATCGAAAATGTATCATTTGAAAATTTTGAAAGAAAATAGTTACATATATATTTTTTTTCGACGAAACTCATATGCATGTGTAAGTTTGAAATATACCTCGTTGAAACTTAGTTGTAGTAGCTCAGGCCTCATCCCTTTGTCATGTACGTGGAGCCACTACGTCGAATTCCATACATGAGGGAAATCTGCAAAACTATCGGGACTTTGGGAGTGATTCGACACAGATAAGGCATTTCCGCTCGGGTGAAAGTGTGTTTCGGAGAAGGTTTAAAAATTTTCTCCGAGGCCAAGCGCACAAGATGTTTCTTTGAATGAACCTTTACCAGATATTGCATGTAGGAAAACGAGCATATAGAATTATAAGCATCTATACACATAAGTCGTATTTCCTATGGTTGGAATTCACACCTTTCGCATTAGAATGAAAAGAATTTCGAAAATTATTTTCAAGTCTAGGCTTTTTAAATAAAAAATTAGTAGAATCATTTGAAGCACACGATGAAGTTTGTGCGCTAGAGCTTGAGATATTTTCGTGAAAAATTTTCTTTTTGGGATCAGGAGAGGAAGGCTTTTGGTCTTTATCATTCCGTTTTGGAGCTTTACCGTTCCCCCATTTCCGTGGACTTGTTCCTTAACTATAGAAAGTGTGGGACTTTTACTTTGAATTTCAACTTTGGTCAAAATTGAAGTAGAATTAGTAGAAGTCGTTTCGACGATAGGAACGAGATCATCCGTTTGCGTCCCTTTATCGAGTTTTGACATGGAGGAAGCTTTGAGATTAGATATCTCTGTTAGAAGTGTATTCTTTTCTGCTTCAAAATTCTGTCGTTCCGTTTCTAATGTAGAATATAAATCCTCGATGTTCTTGAGAATAGAAGGTATGTCAACGGGAGAAGAATTTTCAGAATGACGAGATAGTACTTCCTTGGTCTTAGAAATCGCAAGAAGATTTTCTAATTGATTAATCTTAGAGTAGAGCTTCCCACGTTCTTCTCTTAAGAAAACATAGTTATTTTGAGCAGTGTTTTTCTCGGCTTGACAGACGTCTAGACTCTTTCTTAATTCACTAATCTTAGAATTAGATTTATCTATTTCGGCTTCTAAACTAGTGACCTTGTTGCTCTCAACTTCTAGTCTACACTTAAGGAGACTTTTCTCGTCTAAATTCCTAAGTAGACACTTATGGTTGTTGTCTAGCCTGTCCTCAAGTTCCTTCACTATAGAACTATGTTTCTCTAGTTGAATATGCTTAGTCTCACTAAAATTCGAGCTCTTAGTTAGTTCATCTATTTTCGCACTAGAGCTCCTAAGCTTATATTCGAGACTAGCTATTTCCTCCTCAGACTTAGATAACTTTTCTTCTAACTCTATTGTACTTTTCTGCTCATTTTTTATGTTAGCATACCTAATTTGTAAGGATTCTAACATGTTAAACAATGTAGAGTTAGGAATCACTGCCTCCTCAGAGGATGTGTTAGTTTCATCTTCGTGTGCCAAAGCCAAGTGCGTCTTTTGTTCGGAATTTGTAGTCGCTTGCTTCTTTGAGCGTGACTTGGTCTTTGTGGACTTCTTTAACTCCTTCTCAATTAATCGTAGTTGACGCCCAAACTCCTTCAGTTGTTCATCAATGTCGGAGCTAAAGTCGTCGGAAGTAGTATCTTCATATCGAGTAATTGAGTAGGTGTCCATTTTGGTTTTTAAATTTTTATTTATTTATTTTTAAAATTTTGTTGGATATTTGGATCGTAACGTGTTTTGTGATTTGGATTCTTATTTTATTATTATTTTTTTTAATACTGATTATATTTGGCTTTTACAAATTTCAGTTTCGAAAAGATTTTGGTTTTTAAAGTTTGATTTAAAACTTTTACAGTATATACCAAAAGCTTTTTCTAATAATGTGCCAATTTGAATGTTACTGTTTTCGATATGAATTTTTTTAATTGTCAATATAAGGCACTATTCTCGATCGAAAATTATTTGCCAATACAAGTTTTCGAATGATAAATTTTTCGCTTGAAAGTATAAAGCACAGTTTTCAAAATTATTTCTGGAAAAAAAAATTCGAATGTAATTTTGAAAAAGCAAATGTTTTTCGATGGCTATAAGAAAAAAACTTTCGATGGCTTTTAAAGTTTTGCTTGAGGTAGTAAAATAATGATTAAGTGATGATGATGAAGTGACGTGCAGGTACAATGAGTATACAATGATTGTTATGCTTCACAAATGCTACTAAGATTTTCGACGGTTCTCAAAACAATTGCACCGAGGTTTTCGCATTAATAATTCTCTGACAAAGTTTTCGATGCTTCTGTGTTACGGAGGAAATTAATTTCAAGAGCCAAGTCGCACTTTGACTTTTCAAAGTTTTTTTTTTTTTTTTTGATAGGGATGGTTTTCGATCATAAAAGACACGTGGAGCAGTTTCTCGATCGAATACTGTTTCGATGACTAGTACTGTTTCTATCGTGAATTTTTTTATCAATAGCTTTGAGCAATTTCTCGATCATTACTGTTCTCGAATGATAACTACAGTAATATGCAAATAACGAGTTTAGCTATGCTCATCGAGAAACTTTAAGTGAAGCCTTTTACGAGAACTTGTAAAATATATAATTCAATCGAACACAATTAAGAATGCATATTAATCACGGGTTATCGATAGAATAACAGTTTTAACACACAATCAAACCAGAAAACAGCAAAACATGATGAATTTTTCCAGAATTTTATAATTTCACGAAAACACGAAGAGCACTATCATAAATCCGACGAAAACAGTAAATTGATCTGTAAAAGTCCGGGTAATCGATCGAAATCATGCAATTGTCAAGAACAAACACTTGATTCAGCGCAATCAAAGCAAAATCAGTCCATTTTTTGGCAAATCAGAATGAATACTTCGAAGAACAATTTCAATCCATGCTTCAAAATTCGTGAAAATTAGTGGTTCGATCGAACGAAAACATGCTCAGATCAATTAAAAACATATAATCGAACCTTAGATAACAGCAAAACAAGCCGAATTATGGAAATACTGATCGAATTTCAGCTATGAACAGTCGCGCATGAATAGTGACTCGCGATGAACAGTAACCGCGATGAACAGTAACTCGCGAAAAAAATTTCAGAAATTTCAGATTCGAAATTCAGCAAAATTAATTCAAATCCTAACACGTTCAGCTCTGATACCAATTGTTAGGACCCCAATTATCCAACCTAGATCGAATATGAAGAATCGAATAGTTAATCTGAAGAATTCGAACACTTACGATTGAGATTTACCTACGTTGAAGGTTGAGAGAGAAATAACTTGTCGAACAAGCAAGGTGCCGAATTTTTCTCTCTAAAAATTCTCGATTCTATTTTCGATCTGATTTTCCTTGCTACAACGCACTCCTTCTTAGGAGTTCACTTATATATACCACCTCGTGGTATATTTACACAAGTAGTCCTACAATATGACAAATTACAGTTTAGCCCAAGACTACTAACTTGCATAGCAAGACACGATAATCATATTAATTGAATACAATAAAATAGTTCCAACATACAATTCGGATTTCGGCTTGTTCAGCCATCAGAGCTCGTTCCGCCATTTGGGCATAAGTAACCCCTTGGAATCCAGCCATGCCAACGTCGCGATAGAGTTCTGGCTTTAAGCCTTCCTTAAATTGCTCGATCTTCAGCGCATCCGTACTCACCATGTGGGTTGTAAATCGAGACAACTGTTCGAACTTTCGGATACTCCGCCACCGTCATTGCTCCTTGGCGAAGATTGATGAACTCGTTCATCCTCTGGGCACGGACGGGAGCAGTGGGCACGGACGGGAGCAGTGAAATACTTATTTCGGGAAAGTTCTTTGAAACGTTCCCAGGTCATTGTCAAGGGATCTTCGAGACCAGTGACCTGCGCTTCCCACCAGTGACCTGCCCTTCCCCTTAATAGGTAGCTAGCGCACAACACCTTTTCTGTTTCAGGGGTACGGCTACGATGGAACATAGTTTCTAGGGTTCAGAGCCACCCTCAGCCGAGGTTGGGTCAACAACATCTTCAAATGTTGGGGGTGAAGTTTACGAAATCTTTTCACGATCATTTCGATTCTGTCGGCCTGAGGGGGTCCATTGCTTGATTGACCGCCAGCGTTTTGTTGCTGGATCAGTTGCTGAATTTGGGCAGATTGTTGGCAGACTAGTTCCGCGAGCTGAAGGATAGTCGCATCCCGACTATCAGTAGGGGCTGCGGGCTCTTTGTTCTTCTATCCTAATGTTTTAAGGTCAATAAATTATGTAATATCAGAAATTCATAACAACATAAAACTTACGAGCAAGGCCGCTTCCGAGCTTTTGAGTTGTGAACATGACAGTCTGCAGAACCTATATCCTACCGGGTGTCACTGTATCATCGATCCCTACCGGGACCAGTGGGGTTGGGCCCACCACACTCCCACTGATAGTCTGGGCCCACTGTACCACCGTAATACTTTACAGAAATCATCTAAATTTCGATCGAAACCCCAAAATTGATATTTCATGCTTAACTTCTTCAGAGTATGAGATTACGATAGCATATATAAGATCATTAGTAAAATAATTACTCCTACTAGCTTGTGCTCTATAAAACGTGATATTAGTACTTATTATGCTAAATCATGAATTTAAATATACAAACTATGATAAAAATTCATACCTCTCGTAGCTTTCTTCGAGCGGTTCTTAGTTATTTCTTGTTCTGAGTTCTCGAGGGTTTACGTATGGTTTGTTTGATGAAATGAAACTTTTCCTTCCTTTCTAAAGTTGTCGTGTACAAAGAAATAAATGACATCGACATTAGTAAGTTCTTACCTAGGTTCATGAAAATATCTATTTTACTTTAGTTTTCTTTCTAACTAAGTAATCGATACCCATCTCAATCATTATCTTCTTTTGGAATCCTTCGACATCCCTTGATCTCGAGTTTTAAGGATCTCGAGCTTCAAGGATTTCGAGATCCAAAGATCTCGATATCTATTGTTTCAAAATTGCTCTCTTTATCTCATATGGAACCCTAATGTTTCACAAACTCCTCTTGTCTTAATTTCGATTCCTACCCATGTAAATGTTAATTACTTTTCTAAATTAGAATCCTTCATAGTACGTTATTAATTCATCATTAAAAATTTTCTAAATCCTACGTTCATCACTTAAGTCATAATTCATAACACACATAAGAATTATAAATCACATAGCATGAAATCATATAAACATATAAGTCATTTAAGAACATAAAAGCATGAAAGCATTGTTTCACCCAAAGTCCTAATCTCTATCTTTATTTAATTCAACGAAATTCTTAATTTACTACTAATTAAGTCGTAAATCCCGTAATTAAAATTTACGGGTATTACAGACTATCCTCAGGTAACGGAGCCAGTCCACGTAGTTTGGTCCAACCAAACAATTTCTCTCAAGCAGCATAGTAATAATGTTCGTCATCGCAGTAATAGAAAGAAACGTAAAGCTGCATAAAATAAAGATCTAATTAGGTTTATCTTATCATTCATCAAGCGCAAACAAGGACTTTTCGTTTTGCTTGACTCCTACTATTTTTCTCGAAAATACTATCCTCCCGAGAAGAGTTTCGGAAACCTCGTTGAAAGTTTCATAGTGGATTGATGTCCCCGCCTCAACCAGATTCACCTCAGCCTTTAATGTAATATTTCGCTCATCTAATCTTATCGAAGTCACGTCAAACGTGAACTTATCCAATAAGAGTTTCAACTATCTTTGTCTCAGTCATTGACCCTAATGGCTAACCCTGCTTATTGGGTATAACTGCCTAAGTGTGACCTATCAACTTATGCTCAACTCGCGCAGAATGTACCGCCCCTTGCTGCCATACGCTTCGTGGGGGGCGGACTGGTATGACGAGCGGCGTCCAAGACGCACCAGAGACGCTAACATTGGGGCGGGATATACGACGCCAACTTACTCGGAACAAATCGCAAAACTCCCCAACGCTAGACATCTCAAGCATGATAGAAGACAGAAATCCAACTCCTTTACCCACTTAGTATTTTTCAAATGGGAGAATAAACCATCTCACTTAAGAGCACATTGAACATGCATATCACTTCAAAAACCAACATGCACGTAGGTAGTAAATTAACCTAGGAAAATAAACTACAAGACAACACAAGCGGGTTATTTCTAGTCTATGCCTTTACATGCGTATTCAAAGAAACTCGGGTTGTCTCACGGGTCTTGAAGTCGTCAAACGTCCTTTGTCACTCGAACGGCCTCAAAGTCACCGAACGTCCACCATCTTGTCACCGCACGGGGTTTGTCTACCATCAAATGGGTCCTCGTGTTCGTATTTATGCTAATAAAACGGTAAATTATAATACGGGGGGATCATAAGTCCCGAACAACCCGTATGAAACAAATACAACCCGGGGGGACGTGACCCTTAACAAATGACCCGAAAACCAAATTCCCAAACCCGCAAGTGCGCCTCAAACCACATTCATAATGAGCACGTTGACAATTACGTGATTTTAAAAAGAAATGAAAATTGGGCCTCAAACGGGCCAAGCCCTTTAAAAGGCCCGTTAAGGCTTTGCGTGAAGCCCTAACGCAGCTGCCGCGACTCAAATTGCTCAGCCGTCAAAACACGCCGCAGAGCCACGACGGAGAAGGCCGCCGGTGGGGAGTCCCGGGCTGAGCCGGAACAGCAGCGCCGCCGGCGACGACACGCCGCGCGCAATGTGCGCTTGTTCATCTCACGGCAGAAAACTATCGTGGTTTCATTGTCGCCTCAGCCCCTCCGTGCCGGAGCTCGCTGGGAGAGATCGTCGCTGCAGCGTTCCGGCTGAGCTGGAGTCGCTTCGGCTGTCTTGTGCGGAGCGCGCCGTCGCAGTCTGCGGCCAAAGTCGCGGACGATCTCTGCGATGCCGCCGCCCCTTGCGGCGGCGCTGCCCGGGGCCGGTGCCTAAGCCACCATGGCTTGATCGGGCCTGCTCGAAGCAGCTCGATCCCGCGGTTGCAGTGTCACCGCACCGCTCGCAGCCCGCACGCAATGCGAGGCTACCCAGATCCCGCCGCCGCGTGGGTCTTGGTCCGTGGTTTCTCGTCAGTCCGTACCGCACGAGCTGATGGCCGTGGGTTGGCAAACGATGCATCAGGCAGCCCAACAACGGTTGAACCACATTGGCGTTTCGATCGTCTCCCACACGCCTCGTTTCAATTTAAACACATTATGATTACGATCACGAGCGCCCGCTCTGATACCACTTGGGGTTACCCGATGTCTCCCGGAGATGCCACGTCCTTGGGAACGGTGCGAAACAAAAATTTTCAGGGTTCCCCCATTGCCCTCGTAGCTCAAAAGACATAGACATGCAATAGGACGGGTCAAACCCGTAGAGAATTACCAGTTGACGCGAGGGACAGCTCTTCATCCTTTTCTTCAAGACTTCGTCGATTGTGGTGGATGTCACTACATCGTCACGCCGACCCTCGCAGTGTACCACGAAATTAGTTCTCTGAAGATGGCTAGAGAGAACTGAGCTGTCGCGCGGGAGAAATGTGTGTGCGTTCGGTGTGTGTTTTGTGCCTTTGGTGATTTCGAAAATCACCTCTTTTTTCTCTACCTTTGGAACACGAAATTCTTAGCCTATAAGGCTTGGATTTCAATATCTTAGTCCTTAAAGTGTGAGAGATTTTTGCCAAATCTTACTCTCTTTTGAATTCAAATCCAAAACTTAAGGAAACTTACTATTATTAGAAAACTAACTTATATACCAAGTCAAACTAAGTATATTTAAATATAGTATGGAATTCAAAATTTAATCCTAAATTAATTTCAAAACTTAAATAAATAATATTCCAAATAATTTATTCCATATTTATTTATATCAAATATGCAAATCCCGAAAATACCCTCAAAGGCATAGTTCGAAATTAGCTTAAGGTGAAATCTAAATTTATTCTCAAGCCCATTAAGCACTTGGCCAAGCCCTAGCCTTAAAGTTGGTTTCATAAGAACTCCAACATCGATCCAATAAATGGCCCGAGGCCCATTAAGGAGTGGCCCAACGGCCCAAGGCCCGTTAAGGCCCAAAACACTTTCTCTCCTTATCAGTACACGTTGATGATCCTTTTTAAGCCCGACTCTCTAGGTTCGAATCAATCGGCAAGGGAGGAATCCAAGAGTCCTGTAGTTACCTAGCCAATCCGGCAGTACCGGATCGTAACCCGA
Source organism: Craterostigma plantagineum (assembly GCA_027422505.1). Taxonomy (NCBI): domain Eukaryota; kingdom Viridiplantae; phylum Streptophyta; class Magnoliopsida; order Lamiales; family Linderniaceae; genus Craterostigma; species Craterostigma plantagineum. The sequence goes on from JAPQWV010001591.1 coordinate 75,618, forward strand.
TTCTAGTGCGAATTTCGACCTAGTCTTTATCCCAGAACTTTACTATAGATAACAGTGCTACGTATAAACCCTTCAGCTATGTCCTAATCAAGTGAAAGCCATGGTCTATGTCAAACTCGCTAAAACTCGATTCTATGATAAAACGGAGACGAGGCAAATTACCAAGCTACCCTCCATGTCTCACATGAGTTAGTTCAATACCTTGGTCAAAGATTTCGTAATTTCCCATCGCCGTGCTCATAGGACACTTATCTGGAATACTTGCGAGACTGTGAATCCGTACTCGGCGTTCTAAGCACGGTAATCACAAATCGTCATCAAGACCGCATCTGGCCCGCTGATCCATGCAACAACAAATCAGGTCGAGGGGAACCAGTGACAGTCGAGACTTCGAAGTCATCTCCGTCAAAGCCCCCTTCGGTCTAAGGTTCACGTAGACTACTATAGTGTTGTGGTCGGTCATTGACACTCCTTGAGTAATAAGCCATGTTCGACCGTACGACCCGTGAGACAGTGTCCATGAACCGAGTCAATCCCTTGATTCGATTTGTATCACAAGTCATGACCTCCACTTCCAAGCGAGATATCGACACACGATAGGTCATCGACAAATAAGCCGTGATCAGTTATCCAGCACCCAACTGGAGCCTCAGGCTTACGGACTTTTAATGTTCGAGGTTAAGAGTCCACTAGTGCCTTCCTCTCGTACCCGTCGAGAACAATGACTCAACTCGACACATTTGGATTTGTTCATTTATTACTTTAACGGATGCTAAGTAAAGAATTCTTATATCCAATAAACGAACAATGCCTACCATTAAAAACACGAAAAATATCTTATTACATAAAAGTCGAATGATAATAATCTAATGCCATACACAATCTAATCCTCATATAGCATTCGAGGGCATATTCCTAACATCGCGGGCCGAAAGTTTGAAGCTGAGGTCGAAATTGGGCCGCAAAATTTTTAGATGATGGCCCACTGAGGTTTCGCGAAGCCACTGTGGTTTGCGAATTGGATAGTTCGCCAATTGGAAGCTGTTAGTTCGCGAATTGGTTCTTGAAGACATTCGAGAGGATTCGTGAACTGAATTAAGAGTGACTTCACGAAGTAAGTTTTAGGCCACAAAGTAAATTGAAAAGTTAATGATTTTGCGAAGTTGGCTAAGAAGTAGAGTTCGTGAAGTAAGGGAAAACTTAAATGTGAAAATTGGCTCCCCCTCGATGTGAAAAAATTAAATAGTTCGAGAATCTGAAAAATTTGTTCGATCACTTTCTCCCCCTCGATGCATGATATAGCATTATCTCCCTCTCGATGTAGTGCCATCAAGATTGGCTCTACAGCGACTTATTTTAGCAAAAAAAAAGAACGAACTAAAAATTATTTGTAAAAGAACCTAAGGTAGAAGAAAAAACAGAAAAATAAAGTAACTAACATGCACGCCAGAAAAGAAAATTGTAAAATGCAGAGCAGATAAACAAGTAATGAACCGTAGGGAGGCATAATAGAGATTAAAAATTGAGATTCAACATTCCCAACTTTGCAACTAAGTATTGGAATCGTTTCTCATCCAATGCTTTTGTAAACAAGTCCGCTAGTTGAATCTCTGTATTGACGAAATACATTCAATTATGCCTCTTTCTACTTGGTCCTTTTATGAAATGATATCTTAGGTCTATGTGCTTAGTGCGTCAATGGTGAACAGGATTGCATGTTGTTGCTATGGCACTTTTGGAATCACAATAAATAGGAATTTTATTGAAATCAAATCCATAATCTCGTAGTTGAGTTCTGATCCACAAAATTTGCGAGCAACAACTTGCGGCAGCAATATATTCAGCTTCTGCCGTGGAAGTTGACACACAATTTTGTTTCTTAGAAGCCCAACATACGAGTTTGTCTCCAAGGAATTGGATGTTGCCCGATGTGATTTTCTTATCCAATTTGCAGCTTGCGAAATCTCCATCAGAATATCCAAATAGTTTCATACCTGAGTTATTAGGATACCAAAGTTCGAGGTCTGGAGTGCCTTTCAGATACTTCAGAATTCTCTTGATGGCATGAAGATGCGACTGCTTTGGGAATCGAGCGCATAGGCATGTGGAAAATAGAATATCTGGTCGGCTGGCAGTGAGATAGAGTAGAGAGCCTATAATTCCTCTGTAATGGGTAGCATCTACAGGTTCGCCCAAGTGATCTGCATCGAGTGAGCACGAAGTCGACCTTGGAGTACTTGATGATTTGCTCTTGTCTATCCCATATTTTCTGAGAATGTCGTGAATGTACTTGGACTGATTGATAAAGATACCATCTTGAAGTTGCTTGATTTGCAATCCAAGGAAGAAGGACATTTCTCCCATCATACTCATTTCAAATAGTGACTTCACCAGAGTGCTAAATTCGACACAGAGTTCTGGGTTCATAGAATCGAAAATGATGGTCATCCACATTGATTTGTACAAGCATGATATCAGAATCATCTTGCTTGGCGAACGTGGTATCAATTTTCCCTTTCGTGAAGCCAGATTTGATAAGAAAGTCTGATGAAACTTCGTACCATGCCCTTGGAGCTTGCTTTAGCCCATATAGTGCCTTATCAAGTTTGTATAACAAAGTCTGGATGTTCTGTATTGCGAAATCCATCTGGCTATGAGACATATACTTCTTCCTTGAAAATCCCATTCAAGAAGGCTGTTTTTACGTCCATTTGATAGACAATGAAGTCTGTGAGCGGCGTGGGCTAGGAACAATCCTCAATTCTTGGTACAAGAGCAAATGTCTCATCGTAGTCGATTCCTTCTTGTTGATTGTATCCCTTAGCGATAAGTCGAGCCTTGTTGGATTACCACACCGTCATCGTCTTTCTTATTTTTAAATACCCATTTCGTTCCAATTATTGTCTTGCCTTTTGGACGAGGAACTTAGTTCCAGAACTGGAGACGCTCGAACTGATTGATTAGAGATTGTCGACTAAAACACGTTGGGTTACCATGTATTGAGTTGCTAGCAGCATATTGAGGGTTCTGTCCCAACCTTTCTTTGCTCAGAAGCGCCACTGGAGGGCTCTCCTAATTCCATACGTGATTGAGTAGAACCTAGTCTTGTTGGTTCAAGTCCCTCATCAAAAGTGACATTTACACTTTCAATGATCATCATTCTTTCACAAAGATATACTCTGTACGCCTTAGATTGAGCAGAGTAGCCCACAAAAATTTCTTCTGTAGCCTTTGGATCAAGCTTAGATTTGTCTTCGCGATCGTTGGAGACGAAGCATTTGCATCCAAATATTCTCAAGTGGGCAATATTGGGTAATCTTTCATTTATTGGTTCATAAGGCATCTTTCCAAATCATAGGTGAATGTTTGTCCGATTCTGAGTGTAGCACGCAGTGTTCATTGCTTCAGCCCAAAGAAAATGAGGTAGTGAAGACTGTATCAGCATTGTTCGGATGGCTTCTACAAGCGTCCGATTTCGTCTTTCAACAACCCCGTTCTGTTGAGGACTGTGGACAGCGGAGAATTGTTGAGTAATTCCTAGGGATTCGTAAAATTCATTGAGTTGTTGATTCTTGAATTCAGTTCCATTATCAGACCGAAATACTTTAAAACTGCGCTGAAGAAAGTTCTGCATTGTCCTGATGATATTTGGAATGTGTTCAGTTGTCTCTGATTCTGTTCGTAAGAATCGGACCCAAGTGTAGCGTGAGAAGTCGTATTGGGCCACATAGATCGATGTGTAATAGCTCGAGTGGATGTTGAGTTGATGCTGTGTGTTTTGATGGGTGAGATGCCTTTTTCATTTTTCCTTTCTCACAAGCCGGGCATAGATGTTCCTGTTGGTACTTCAGTGGAGGAAGTCCAATAGCCAGTGTGTTGGTTGCCAACTTGTTGAGAGTCTTGAAATTTATATGAGATAGTCGCTGGTGCCATAAGTTATTCTGAACGGATGTTGCTCGGGAGATTAGGCAGATATTTGTCTTTGGTCTGACGGTTCTAATGTCGATGGTGTATAGGTTTGTCTTGCGAGTTCCAGTGAGAAGTTCGTCACCATTGGCGTTGAGAATTTTGCACGTCTTTTTTTGAAACACAACTTGGAGTCCGATGTCACGAAACAGTCCTATAGATAAGAGGTTGTGTGTCAGCCCTTCAACATACGAAAAGTCTTTGATTGTGAGTCTATTGCATATAAGATCTCCATAACCAAGGATTCTGGCTCCATTGCTGTTTCCAAAGTGCACTAGTCCACTTGGACTATCAACATAGTTGCTCAATAGTCCTTTCTACCCGGTCATGTGTGTGGAGCAACCTGAATCTAGATACCACACATGCGGGGCCTGAAAAATCAAACTAGAGGGTTTTAGGTACCCATTTAAATATGGGTCCACCTCTGTTGTGCTTGTTAGTCCGTATAGACTCTCTACGCAGCCTAGATTTATAGTCAGCGGAAGACTTACTGTTACTCACAGAGTCATCAAGTGTTTTAGAGCTTTAATTTGGGTTTCTTCAGTCTTAAGCTTTGAAACCCATTTTTTCAAGAGCGGAGCTCGATTTGTTTTGGCTATAGAAACACGTCTTGGAGTCTCTTCTTGTTTTGTGTGTTCTGTTGCGGTTTCCGCTTTTGATAGTTTCTTTTTCTTTAAAGGCGTGTCTTTGGAAATCGTTTTGTGAGTTTGTTTGTTAAAGCGATTATGTGTGGGAAAATGATTTTTTGTATTAGATGATGAGTTTTGCGATACATGAGAAAATAAAGACGATACAAAACTTTTAGAAGGAAAACAATATGACAAAAGACTCGTTAAAATCGCATTTCTCCTTCAAAATATCTTCCTTTCTAACCCAGACTGACCTTTCAGTAACTCTTTGATGGGTCTTGAAAATTTCAAAGTATTAGTGCAAGAAATTTTGTCATGCAAAATCAAGGTATATGAATGTGAGTGTAGTCGTAATTTTTCTTTCAGTGTGGAGATTTCCTTGAGAAGTTTCTTCCCTTCTTTATTGAAGGACTTTCTTTCTCTTTCGAGAGTGGAGTGGACATCACTGACTTTCTTTATGCAATCAAGTATATACCCTGCTGCATACTTAGTTGGTGATGCCTCACTCGTTGATTCTTCTGGGGTATCTTATTACTAGGATGGATTTCACACTCAAATTCAGTTATTGCTGAACATTTTCTTTCTTTCTAACTATCGTTTAATTATGTATAATCAAATGATATCTCTTCCATTTTATGTGTCTCATCCTTTCCCTGTACAGTTTCGGATTCAGTGACAAAATATAAGTTCTGCCATACAACCTATTGCATGTATTTGATATCATATAAATAGGGTGCTTCGGTAATACCTTTCTTTAGCAGACATGGGTTTTCAAAACCAATTCCCTT
>JAPQWV010001592.1:0-80981 GCA_027422505.1 Craterostigma plantagineum
CCTTTCAAAGGTTTCCCTACAAACCAATTTTTCCAAGTAGGTGAAGAAGTGGTCGGTTGAATACATTGATCAAGAGATTTCTATAAAGAAAAAAATTCACAAACTGATTATTTATTTTAAAAATAAACTGAACTCGCCTCGTGAAGAATTTAATTAGGTAGTAAATTAAATACCATGAGGTGAAGTGTGGTATGAAAGAAAGAAAGACAAATCAAATCCCATTTAATCCCACCGGCGTCACTTTCTTTCTTCTTTTGCAGTTTCCTTCTGTCTATTCTCTTTCCCTCAATATCAGTATGGCATTACTTCGCTTCACAATACAATACTACTACTACACAGTCAAATCTCTATTCTTCCTTATTATAGTTTTCTTTCAACAACAATGGAGAAAGAAAGAATCCTTATCAGCTTGCAATAACTGATATAATCATATAATACAACAATGAGAGAAGAAGACGAAGAACTCAAATAGCAGCACACAAACAGTTTGGTTCTCCTTGAGAAAATCCCTTCACTGCAGATCAGACTCATCAGACGTTCACAACCCAAGACAAGAAATCAGTTGCTGTCCTTAACCAAGACGACAAGGGCGACGCCGAGGTCTGGCTGTTCGCGGTCGCTGGCCAACCTCAAAGACGTCATTCACGGCAGCAAACGTCACTTGGCCGGCGCTGCTTCCGCCGAGAGGCCGCCGAGCAGCTGCAGCCCGAGATCCATAGGCAGCAGCGAGTTTCTCAACCCTATAGCCCACGAAGTTATACTCACCGGCGGCAACAACTCAAAGTGCGAGCTTAAAATCACTGGTTTTAACGGCGGCGGCGGCGTCCAACACGACGGCGGAGATAGCGCCGCCGCGAATGGGAGTAATGCCGCTGTTTCGAGCTACGTGATGGGGACTTTAAAGCCCGGCACGCCCATGCATTGCTTCAGCAACCCTTCGTTCAACAACTGCTCGAACACCCCGCCAAGGAAAGTGCAGTAATAAAAATCCAATCTTTAGAGAAAGAATCAACGGCTCTTCCTTGGAAAGCAATAAGGACGATAGCAGTATAATCTCAAATGGCGTTAGGTGTCACAAGTGTGGAGAGCATTTCGTCAAGTGGGAGGCGCTCGAATCTCATCATCTCTCTAAACATGCTGGTAATAACTACATAAAAACTAATGAGCAGCAATGTTCTCCTTACTACATTCGATTTTCAAGAACCGTTTCTGAAACGACAGTTACCGAGCTAATGGAGGGCGACTCGTCTCGCAAGATAGTCGAAATAATATGCCGCTCGAGCCTTAACTTAAATCCGACAACATCGTACGGATCGACCGTGTCCTAAAAGTACACAACACTCCAAAACCCTAGCACGCTTCGAAGAGTACAGAGAAGCCGTGAAGGCCAAAGCTAGCAAGCTGCCCAACAAGAAACACCCGCTGCCTCGCCGACGGCAACGAGCTTCTGAGATTCTACGGCACGACGCTGTCCTGCTCCCTGGGCTGCGGCGACGGCGGCGGGCAGGCCGCCGCCGGCAGCCTCTGCTTCTCCGACAAGTGCTGCGTGTGCAGAATCGTAAGGCACGGATTTTCTGTCAAGAGGGAGTTCAAGAACGGCGTGGGGGTTTTCACGACTTCGACCAGCGTCAGGGCGTACGAGTCTATCGGCGACGGCGAGGAGGGAGAGGACGGCGGCGGTTGTCGTCGAGGAAGGCTTTGGTTCTGTGTCGGGTTATTGCGGGAGGGTTCACCGCCCGTTGGAGCGCATCGAGGACGTGGTGGGTCAAGATGGGTTCGATTCTTTGGCCGGAAAAGTTGGGCTCCATTCGAACGTTGAGGAGCTTTACTTGCTCGATGTCAAGGCGCTTCTTCCTTGCTTCGTTGTCATGTGTAAGAGTTAGAGTTGTCTTTGGGCACTTCTCAAGAAATTGAATGACAAGCTTTAGATGTTTTCGCCACGTGATTCTCGGGACTAATTGTAGATTTGGTTATGCTTTGCTTTGTCTATTGAACTGAATGAAGATTATCATTGTTCGGATCTTACACTTGATTGATGTAAGAGTTGGATTTTGAGTGATATGTCTCATGCTAACTATTATTGTCTTGAATAAAAGAAACTTTTTCTTGAAAAAAAGTGTTATTTTGGGATGGGCTAAAAAATAAAGATCAAATAAGTCAAAATTAATTTGATTTTGGAACAAAACGAGATCCAATGCATACAAGGGACAGAAACAGCTGACTTGGGCAAATAAGTAATACTTCTGAAACAATTTCTTTGTCTTGGTTGATGTTTTACAACGTGGCTTTCATAAGATTCCGATATGTCCTTTTATTTAATTTTTTTCTCATGGGAAAATGCAAAAATAAATGAATATCGTTTCTCGAACTAAAACTGACATACACTCAGTGAAAAATGTAATTTTTTTTGCGGACAATTTGAAATTTCAAATTTTGATGGGCGAATAAAAATAATACAGAGCATATTTTTTGTCTTCGTTGTTGAGTTAGGTCAGTAGCCTTTATTGCTGATTTAGACTTTACACAATCTGCGAACCTTTATTGTTTGTTTGAAGATCGCTTGAGAAATAAATGTAAAAGATGTTAGTGTAAGAAAGGAACAGAACAGAGATTTCTGTCCCTGGTTTTTTGACGAAAAATGTCACAGTTCAAAATTATTAAATAATAATCTCGTTTAAATCCCAAAGCCCGATTACTCATCTATCATGGGCCCGGCCGAAATACATACGAAACAAATACGGCCTATTAACAAATACTAAACCCTAAACAAATACAAACCTATAAAACCTGTCCCTCTCACAAATCATTATCAGATAATTAACCAAACAATTGAAACTTTAACAAAGAGGGTGAGAACGCAATTTATGTGTGAAATATTAGTTCCCACGTCCAAATATTTTTCTAGTGGATAAACTTTGAATTTGACCAAAATCCTTTTGCATATAATTCAGCCGATGAGTACATTTCTCCTGAATCATGCGGTCTAGATTTTTCACCTGTTGTTGCACATTATATTATAGATTAATTATAATCATCACAAACCTTAAATCTACTTAGAGGCTTGGAGAAAATCAAGGATAAGAACGATGTGCAAAAGCATGATTGTGATGTTCCACGTAGCACCATTATTAGCCTTTTTCATGTGAGTGAATAATGATAACAAATAACATACACCTAATGAAATGATTAATATTTATTAATACAGTACTTTATTTAATGTATGCGTGTGCATGTAAGTGCTGTCACATGCATGATTTCTACACTTTGATGAGATCGAACATTGTACCTTTTTACTTGAAAGATCAATATTCTCCTTACTTTCATATACAAGTGTTAAAATATAGTCCATTTTATTCCTTCACGATCAAATAGGGTCATCATAGCAAAAATTATGGAATACCGTGTGCTTTAAAAATATTCCCCAATCTAAAAATGCTTATTTTTATAATAAATCCCAATTCTGTATAAAAACAAATATTTCTTTGTAATTTTGTATTATAGTAATAATATTGGCTAACACCACTTTACGATCGTAATATCTATTCTCTTTTCAATCTTTATATCGCTTTGCAATACCACTCGACTTGTGTTTTATATATTTTACCGTCTGCGCACTACGCAAGAATGTGAACACTCCTTTATTTATCATTTTTTTAGACATTATTAAACCAATCCTATGCAAAACACCTTTACTACTTTTCATGTGGATAAACAACAAATATTATAAAAAAGGCCTTACGTTCCCTCCTCTCACATAATTTAATCACTAAATCAACAAATATTCCTTCCTCGCTGTCCGATTCATACCGCGTGCCACGTCAGCTTAGGTCAAAGCGGTCAAACCCTTCATTCAGTTTGCCGGTCAGACTTCTGTTAGATTAGTCAACCGTAACTGTGTCGTCAAAGTATACAAATCCCACGTCATGCTCGCGTCACGCGATCGTCACGTGATCGGCTTGAGCCGCGCGTGCCTAAGCACGTCCCCGATGCTGGCGCGTGGTAGCAGTGAAAACGGGAATGCACAGCCCGAGGTCAAATATGTCATTCCACACTTGATGCCCACGTTTGGCAAAATTCTAGAGAATTTCGGCAAAGGTTACCCGCGTTGGCTCACTTTCCAACCGATCGCGTGCCTACACCGCCAATTAAAGTAACAGTAAATAATAAAAAAAGGGTGGAGGAGTTCTAGCCGAGAACGTTCCTCGGTGGTCGGTCGCTTGAAGAGAAACCTCCGTTAACTAACGTCGGCACTGCCGTCAACTCATTCAGCTGAGCTGAGACCGTACACTCAACCTCAAAAGCCTATATAAAGACCTCGTCGTCATTTATCGTTAATCTTCTTTCGACTAATTAAGCCTTCCCAAGAACAGAAAATAAAAATTCAGAGTTCGTACGTAAAATCCAAGCTCACAGGAATCATTAGGGTACGTCAATTCGACAACTTCGCTGTTGAGATTTCGGTTTTGTTGTTTAATTCGAGTTTTTAGTCCCAATCCGTAGTTTTTCTCCTTTTTTTTTTTGCTGCGAAGATGAGAAACGAATCGTTTTCTGTGCTGCGACGTGTATTAACCTTTCGCCTTCGTTAACGCATCAATTGTCGTTTGTGATTAAAAACATGGAGACTTTCGGATGGTCAAGGAGTTGAATTTGGTTAAAGTTGAAACTTTTGTGGACCTCTTTTCTTATTATAAATATTATTGTAATCTTCCTCGCATACTTTGAATAAGGGATGGATGGTCATTTGTAACCTCATATGGAGAAGACTTGTTTTACTTCTTTCTACGCAAGAATTCATCTAGCCTCTGTCTTTCCTTTCAGAGCTCATAACTAGTAGGTATCAATGATGTTTTTATCTGCTTCTGTTTCATCTCTTGTTCTTCTTCCCTTGAAGAGTTTTGTTTCTCTGTTTCTAGCTTGGATTGCATGCATTTAATGGCTTCCTACCCAATACCTTCTATACATGGACAGATTGCTACTGCATTAATTTTCCTGTATCTTTCTCTTCTTTCAGGTCAATACCATATTGCTTGAAGATGGGATTCTAAACTGATTTGCTGCCTAGCGTGTTTTCAGACAACCTTATTCGCCGAAGAACCTCATGAACTCTCTTTGAGTCTCGCCTATCTGATATGGACTCTCGGTTTTCGGACACAGCAGAGTAGCGAATTCTTCCGAACTATCGTCTTGCCAACAAGGCTAGTAGGATCCCTAAAAGTCGAACCATCGACCATCTCCCCCGACTCTCCTTTCTCAACCTATTCCGACGCCTCACCCGTCACACCTTACAGCAGAACCATAGAACACCAACAGCAGCGTCCTTCGACAACAACACATCCTCGACCTTCTCTGGGCTATCAACAACCACATCACTTTCGCCATGGTAAATCAACAACGATCCTCAGCGTATGAGACACGCCCTGCAAGAACTAGAGACAGCCCTCATGTCCAACTCCGACGAACGAAGACAACAAGGAAGCCACCAAACTCCGACGACCGAAGAAGACAGCCTCAGACGCCCAGTCAAAGCTCGAGATCTTGGAGTCAAACACAAGAAGGAGGCGGTCGAGGTTCTTCCTCTCATTCGCCCGTGGATTCCCAGGCTGAAAAAACGGTGGAAAATAACTCGCCCTTACAGGCCGTCCCCCCCAACAACCTCAAGCAGCTGCTCGTCGCCTGCGCTCGAGCCCTGTCAGAAAACGACCTGCAAGAATTCGGAAGGCTCGAAAAGCTCGCCCGAGCCTCAGTCTCAGTCACCGGCGAGCCCATCCAGCGCCTCGGGGCATACATGATCGAGGGCTTGGTGGCCCGTAAGCACCACTCGGGCACGAACATCTACCGAGCCCTAAAGTGCAATGAGCCCGAAGGAAAAGCCCTCCTCTCTTACATGCACATCCTCTACGAAGTATGCCTTACCTAAAATTCGGGTACATGGCCGCCAACGGAGCCATAGCAGAGGCTTGCAAGAACGAGGACAGAATACACATCGTAGACTTCCAAATCGCCCAGGGAACGCAGTGGCTCACCCTCCTTCAGGCCTAGCAGCCAGGCCCGGCGGTCCCCCGCACGTAAGAATAACTGGGATCGACGACCCGCTTTCGAAATACGCCCGCGGTGCGGGCTAGCCGCCATAGAGGCCCGTTTGGCAGCCGTCTCGTCCAAGTTCAAAATCCCAGTCGAGTTCCACGCCGTACCAGTGTACGCCCCAGACGTGACGAAAGAGATGCTCGGCGTCAGGCCAAGCGAGGCCTTAGCGGTGAACTTCCCCTTGCAGCTGCACCACACGCCCGACGAGAGCGTGGACGTTTCGAACCCTAGGGACCGTTTGCTGAGGATGGTGAGGTCCATGAACCCCAAGGTGGTCACCCTCATAGAGCAAGAGTCGAACGCGAATACGACCCCTTTCCTGCCCCGGTTCGTGGAGGCGCTGGACTACTACTCGGCGATGTTCGAGTCCATCGACGTTACGATGGCTAGGGACAGGAAGAGAGGGTAGCGTGGAGGAGCAGTGCTTGGCTAGGGACGTGGTGAATATCATTGCCTGCGAGGGGAAGGATAGGGTGGAGAGGCATGAGCTGCTTGGGAAGTGGAGGCTCAGGTTTGCCATGGCTGGTTTTAGGGCATTTCCTCTGAGTTCTTACGTGAACTCTGTGATACGAGGTTGCTGATGAGTTACTCGGAGAGTTATAGGTTGGTGGAGAAGGATGGTGCTATGTTGCTTGGGTGGGGAAGGCTAGGAATCTTGTTTCTGCGTCTGCTTGGCATTGAAAGGTTTTTTTTTGTCTTTTGCTTAATATATAGTTTGAATTTGTTGCAGTGAGATTAAAGGGAATACTGTGTATGTCTTGTCTTGTGTAGGACGACTATACACTACATCTGCCTTTTTATTTTCGACTGATTAGGAATATTATGATTGATTGGCAACATGGTGCTTGTGTTTTTGTTTCCTAATTATATGAGTGCAATTTTAACATCTGTTTTTTCATTTTCATTTAGCCCGTGGGAACATAAGGCTCAACTCTTATTGGAAAGGAAAATGGATTCATCTTAGATGATTATGAATACGAAATGGGAAAACCTTGCACCAACAATTTTTCACCAGAATTCATGTTACACTTGTGATAATATTTTGTCCAAACCATACATTTCATAAATGAAAAGAATATACAAATGGCGAAATAACCACGAGCATTTTAGAGACTAGGATGCCATTGCAGGGAAAGCCAACGGATTATTTCTGCATGTTATGGAAGAATATGCCATATCCATACCATATTATCATTATACGGAACAGTTTCAAAATTTCCGTCTGTCCCTACTTAACTAAAAATGGATAAATAAAAATGTGATGTGCACATGTATGCTTTCGAACGTAATCAATTTGAATTTCCCTTTTGAATTCGAGGAATTATTCCTTATCCATCGGAATGTAATATACTGTATCTACTGACGCGCACACCACTTGCATATAAACCAAAAATCAGCCGCAAATATATGACGATAAAGCTTTTTAAAACTATATATATCGAGGAAATTGCTCATCAGTTGCTGTTTAATTTCCACCCCTCGATATTAATTGCCAGAGTAGCCACAAACTACGCAGGACACACACACATATATACATATAAATAAAACAACAAAGTGTAGCATCCATCATCCTCATCCTAGTCCTATATTATCTCCCAATTTCCCCACCAACTATTATATATAAAAAAAGAAACAGAATTCAGAAAAAACAAAAGCTCCTCGATTTATCTCGAGGAGATCAATAAAGGGATATATCGTCGATCAGTATCTGAAAAAATAAACCCTTCTTTTCCCAAACCATGTACGAACCATCGACCCATGACCAATCGCCCGACCCGAACCTTCGGGTCCCGCTCCTCGACCCATACCCGGAACCAAGGACGACGGCCAGCACCGCCCCTCAACGGCAAGCAACGGCGGCTGTGCATCGACGACATGCTTAGAGACCACTGCGGCGAGTTTGGGCTGTGGCAGCTCAGGCACTTCCCTTACGAGCCTCGCCTGGGCTTTAGAGGCGTTTCACACCATGGTCGTCATCTTCGCCGACCGTGAGCGGCGGTGAACTGTATAAAACTGTAGTAGCATATGCGGGCTCGGGCGGGCTCGTGGGAGTGGGCCGGCGGCGAGGGTAGTTCGACGGTGGCCGAGTTTGGATTGTCTGCGGCGATAAGTATAAGGTGGGGTTGGTTCAAGCCGTGTTCTTCGCTGGCTGCATGATTGGTGAGTATTTATTTACTTCATTTTACCTTTTTCTGTTTTGGGAAATTATAAATGTAGTGGTCGTCCTCGTTTATTCGGTTGAAATCGTCTGTCCCACAATTCATGTCCCACTTCCCGTCCCAATTTGTTAAAATAATTCTTACGATTATCGAAAAATATATGATATGAATATCAAATTGATCATCATAAAACAAGGAATAAATTAGATGTGTTTATTTATTTTTATCTCATAAATCACATGAAATAATAATGATTTAATGATTTGGTGGAATATGAAATTAAAGTAATTAATAAACAAAAAAGAAAATTTTGAACCGCAGATCTACAATTCAACGGATCAGATAATTTGGGACATAGAGGGGACAATAATAAATGTGGGACATATGATTTCATGCGCGTTTATTGCAATTTATTACGTCTCGTAAATGAATTTCGAAAACGTTGATGTCAGTCAGTGCGATGAGTTTTCCAAAACGTCTTGTTAAATGAATTTTGGGACATTTTCATTTCAGGCCCCTACATAAGTATAATTTAGGGTTCAGACCCTCTTCGAAAAATATTTAGTTTTAAGGACCCATTTTCTATGCAGTACCACTTTATTGCTCTTACATACCAGTATGTTGAAATTCTGTACCATAAAACCATAATCGGTTACCAGTTTATTATCATCTGATACCAGTTTATTTTCTGGATTACCACTTTATTGCTATGACATACCAGTATGTTGAAAGTTTGTAACACAAAACAATCATTCTATACCAGTTCATATATTTTTCATACCACTTTTTTACACACACAAAATGGGTCCTTTAACCTAAAAAATTCTTAAACAGGGTCTAATTCGAAATCAAACACTTAAAGGGGCCTGATTTCGAATTGATCCATGAATTTTTTGCTTGTTTCTGTGGATGTTATATTCATTATTATTAATTATTTCTGATCATATTGTTTACAAATCATCTTTAATAGTCGGGGGATTTTTATCTAGTGGTTTTTCTGGAAAGTAAGACAAGGATAGATATACTCGTATTAGGGAGCTTAGCATAAAAAAAACGATGATAATGATTAAAAATAGAATAAATAAATTGTAGCTTGTATTCAATCTAGAAACCATGACGTCTGTTTTCTAAAAATATAATTATTCTCTGGTAGATGATGGATAACGTTAGACGTTTTGTCTATTACATAATGTATGAATAGTCTTAATAGGTTACAAGATTGATGATGCACTCACTTATCGTTCACGTTTATCATCCTAAAAAAATGCATACACACCATACCATGATATTAATAAATACAATTCCCATGCACATGACGTCATCATTTTATTTATTTATTATTTTTAGGCGCTGGTGTCTTCGGACACCTATCGGACTCGAAACTCGGCCGTAAGGGCTCGCTTTTAGTCGTATGCCTCCTAAACTCAATCTTCGGATGCATAACCTCAATCTCCCCAAACTACTGGGCCTACGCACTCCTCCGACTCCTCACGGGATTCAGTACGGGTGGTGTCGGGCTCTGCGCCTTCGTCCTAGCAACCGAGCCCGTGGGCCCCACCAAGCGTGGAGTCGCCGGAATGTCGACCTTCTACTTTTTTTCCGGCGGGATTGCCTTACTCTCCGGCGTGGCGTACCTCTTCGAGTCGTGGAGGGACCTCTACGTCGCCACCTCCGTCCCCTCCGCCCTGTTCCTCGTCGCTGTCCTTCCATTCCTCTCGGAGTCCCCGAGGTGGTACCTCATCAGGGGACGGCCTGACCTCGCGATGGACGTCATGAGGAAGATCGCCAGACGCAATGGCAAAACTATACCCGATGATGTCGTACTCGCGCTCGACGAGGAGGCTGCAGTGGACGGGGAACATAAGGACGCCGTTATTACGGGTGAGTTCGAAAAAGAAAATAAGTCAATCCACTTTTGCCCCGATTTGTTATTGTTGAGCGACAAATCACTTCACCTAAAAGCTTAAACTTGACAGAAAGTGTATCATTTTGATTTCATATATTATATACCCAGCACGTCACCTCACGTGTTATTTTGATGTAGAGTACGTGCGCTTGGTATACGGAATTCGATGGGGAAAAGTAAAGGAAAATTATAATCGTACTACACACGAGCGTAACATGCAACGTATTGATGCATGCCATTACTCTTCTCCTTTTTTCTTTTCATCATCGAATTACGCATTCCAAATGCACCCTTGATACGCTATAGTGATAATTTGTAATCATACCCATGACTTTTAGACCTGTGATCTTAAATCATGCTGAATGACCATTTCACCTAAAAACCAAAGGTTGAAGAGACTGCATCAATTTTTTTGTTGCAGGATCACTCGTCGACGTCCTCCGCTCGCACCCTCACGAGGATCCGCCTGTTCCTGGCCGTGGCCATCAACTTCTTCTGCTCGATCGTCTACTACGGCCTTAGCCTGAACGTCGTGAACTTAGGGACCAACCTACACCTGAACGTCTTCCTCAACGCAGCGGCCGAGATGCCCGCCTTCCTACTCACCGCGCTCATGCTCGATCGGTTCGGGCGAAAGCCACTGGCGGTCGGGACCCAGTGGTTCAGCGGGGCGTTCTGTATCCTCGGGGCGGGCCTCGGGACCCGCGAGTTATGGAAGACGACGAGGATGGTGTGCGGGATTTTGGGCATTTTCGGGATGGCGGGGACGTACAATTTGCTGTTTATCTACATGGTGGAGCTTTTCCCGACGGTGGTTAGGAACGCAGCACTGGGTGCGGGACCCAGGCGGGGCAACTGGGGGCAATTTTGGCGCCGATCGTCGTGGTTATGGGAGAGAGGGTGCCGTTCTTGGTTTTCGGGGTAGCGGGATTTTGGGGGGCGTTTTGGCGTTTTTCTTGCCCGAGACTTTGAATAAGCCGTTGTACGATACCATGTTAGGGTTGGAGGAGGGTGAGGGCGGCGGCGAAGAACGGAGAGAGGTTTTAGAGTAGGATTGTTTGGCCAATTAATTTCTTTTTAATTTCACGATTTTGGTTGACTATTTTTGGATTTTATTGGATATCTATGCTTATGTATGGAGCTTAGTCGTCAATGAAATCGTCCATGCAAAACAAAGTTTGAAACGTATATGACTATGATATGGACTAAATCAGATAGGCCAACAAGAAATATTAAGCAAAAGGCCCAATCGGCCCAAAACAGGAAAATAACTGGATAAAGATAATACAGCTGCAGGAGCCTTCTAAAATAGCGTGCTACCCTCATGCAGAAGAGGCTTCCTCAATACGCTTCATGAGAAAAGACCCCTCTAAAATAGACAGAGATACGTGTCGACTCTTGGTAGGGCATCACACTGTTTCAGACTATGACTGTTGCAGAAAGGGCACTCAGTGGCAGCCTTATCACTGTTCATCGTACACATCAGTCACGTCCCCTGAAATTCTGGGGTACTACTTGGGAGAGCTGCTGGGAACTGCTATAAAAGGAAGGACTTAGCCATTTTCAAGCAGACCATCATCATTCCAGATACGAAGAAGACTTCATATTTTCTCTCTTTTAACATATCTAGCAGTCTCTTTTAGATCTTTCATATTTCTGAGCGAAGTGAGGATCGATCGAGTGTGTAATCCATGAAGATATAGTGGAAATAAGTTCCCAGCGCCCCATGGACGTAGGATCTGCAAAGATCCGAACCACGTAATCCTCGTGTTCTTTTCGTTTACGTCCCCTTTACATCCCCCCTTAAAAACAGCACCTTAGGCACTTAAAAACTCCATAATCTTCAATCTACCGCTATATAAATTTACCCACACACATATAAATTCTGTTGATTGGGTTTGCCCCAATCAGACTACTACTTTGCTCCATAATGGCGACTCGAGAAACAGAAAAAGCCTGTCAAGTCTATAGTATAATCTTTAATCTAAATATCGACATTATCTTATTCGGATATCACTATCCCGAAAAAAAAATGTATATTTGAATTCAGGCCCCGTCAGAAGTTTAATTATTCAGACCATTTCGGAAAAAAATATTGTTTAAAAGATCCAATTTCTTAAAATATAGAGATAAGGACCTAACTTAAAAAAGTGGTATAAGTTATATGAATTGGTATAAGATGATCGTTTTGTGGTACAACTGTCAACATATTGTTATTTCAGAACAATGAAGCGGTACGACAGAAAGATGATCATTAACGGGTAGCAGATGATCGTTTTGTGTTACAAAATTTCAACATATTGTTTTTCGGAGCAATGAAGTGGTACTACTGCAAAAATCGGATCCTTAAAACTAAAGTTTTTCCATGGCCTGAATCCTAAATGAAACTTCTGACGGGTCAGAAACGAGAAGTCCCCAAGAAACATTGCAGACCACTTTTGAAATATTCTGGCCATAGTGTTATCGGACACGTGGCGCACATGTTGTAGAATATTTTGAACAATTCAAATAGACAGGCATGGGCGTAATAATTGTGGGATGTGTAGTATCTTTTCCAACACGCAAGGACGACTTTTTAGGCTTCCTCAATGCTAAACCCAAAATAGTATGTTTTTAAGTAAAAAACCTTTATCTTTAAACAAAATCTCTCCCCAACCATAAAACCCAAAAAGTAGGTTTATCGGGGGCCCTCTTTAATTTCATTTAATTTTATTTAGTTAACCAATTATATATATATATATATCTAATTTTCTAAATAATTTATAAATAATTAATATATTTAATAAAAAAATTTGATTACATAATAAAAAATATTATTCATTTATTTGAAATATAAAAGAAATAAATATTTTTAACATATTAAAATTTTCTCGTAAAAAATAAAAAAATAATAAATATTAATATTAATATATGATAAAAAGGACATAAAGTATTAAAAAACCATCACATTATATTTATCTAATTTTCAAAATTATTTATATATAATTATATTTCGTATTATTTAATATTTAAATTTAATAATATTAAATAATGCAGGACAAGTAAATAAGTTAATAAAAAAAACACTTTTAACGCATTAAACTTTTTAGTTAAAAAATAATAAATATTAATATATAAACAAAATATTAATATATAAATAAATATCATATATAAACAAAATAATATCATATAAATAAATATCAATATATAAACAAGTATTAATATATAAATATTAGTAAATGAGATAAGAAAAGTAAAAAAGAAAAAAAAAAAAGAAAGCTGCAAAAAACCCAGGTATGATATATTAAACCTACCAAAAAACCTCCTTGCAGCCACAGTGGTAAAAAACTCAATTATCAGGTTTTTCTCTATTCTAATCACCCAAAAAACCTACCATTGAGGAAGGCCTTACATCGTTGATTAAATCAACCATGTTTTTGGGCCGAAGGCGTGCGTCGCGATCGAACACGAATGAGATCCAGCTCTACCTGAGCCACAACTTCCAGGCTCCTAAACCTAATAATTTGTATTTATTTTATTTTGAATATATTTTTTTTCTTTTTTGATATTTTAGGTAGCTTTTTTTTTCTTCTTTTATGTATTTTTTTGGGTATTTTTTAGGTAGTTTTTTTTTTAATTTTTTGTAATTTTCTTATCTTTATTTTGTTTTTTAAAAAATCTTATCGTCCCCGTCCCCGCGGGGATCCTCCGTCCCTTAGTTTTTTTTAAAATAATAATATTTTTAATATAATATATAAATTTGAATACATTTTTGTTCTAAATATTATATAAATTATAATTTTATATATTATTTGTATTTAATATTATTTAATCTATATTTGATATTATTTACTATTATTTAAATTATAATTTAATATTATATATATTATAATATATAAAAGGGGGTTCTGGACGGGGCGGGGATCCCACGGGGAAAAATCATTCCCCATCCTTCCCCCGCGGGGATAAATTCTCGGGGATTCCCCGCCCGTACGGGGCGGATTCCAGCACTGATGGGGAATCCCTGCCCCACTGCCAACCCTAATTGTACTGTATGTCTATTTGTCTAGTGGCCTTTTTAAAGGGAAATTTTGTGTCAGGCCCTATTATATTTTGAAATTAGGAATAGGCCTTGTCAGAATTTTCTTTATTTTTAAGGACCTATTTTTCAAAAAATAAGTGAAAAGGACCCAAAACTGTGATTTGACGAAATTACCCTTAATAAAAGTGATTTCTGAATGGTATTTGACGTCAGTTTTATGTTTACACAGTTATACTGATTTGTTACCGTAACAACCGCAAGTGTTACTTTAACGTCATAAAACGTTACTTATCGACAGTAAAATGTTATTAACAGACATATTTATTACATCGAACTATCGAACCCCATTTTTACACTGATCGAGCACAGTCGATTGTTAATACCTTGTTTGTTTTCCATCATGCGTTATTACACCATAAACCCTAAACCGTAAACCCTAAACTCGACGCGACAACCATTAGCATTTTCCTATAAAAGATCGAATCATTAGTGTTTCGATCTTATTACACGTTTCGAGATTGAAAATTTGTAACCCATATAATAGCATTGCTCCCTATGTTGTGGTTGACAATGTGGAGACCTCATTCCCGTCAACATAGTTGTCTGAGAATTGGTCAACCCTCGGTTTTATCTTTCATACCCGAAAACCGTCTAACCTATTTTCGTGGCTTTCCTTAGTAATGTGCAGGACTTAGATAAGGATTAGAACGGTTCAAACCGTGTGGAATAAGCGTGGGAGTGGAGGAGCGAAACTAGGAAGCAACATACTAAAAATAGGAGTCTTGAAGCTCAAGACAAGACCAAGTCGTTTGAGGCAGTCCAAGCTAACTTCCAACGGCCATATTGAAGTTAGTGGACGTTGTGGGCAGTATGGACGTTGTCCAAGTCGTTCAGAAGTTTACTTATACGAGACTTCATTTTACCGTTATGTACACACGAGCGAGACACGAGAAAACGAGAGCGAAGCATACATTTAGTTTTTGAGTGACCTCGAGAGTTCTTTTATTGTTCAGCCTAGTATTCAGTGTGCAGAAGTCTTAGTAGTTCGTAGTCGTTTGCAGGATCTTTTCGATTCGTAGTTTTCTAGGCTTGATTTTACTATCTACGGATAGTTGTTTTTGTAATCCATCGTAATAGTGGAATTTCGCCATGAGGCACGCAGCAAGTTTCTAACTTGCTGCACAGAATTCTCATCTCGTGTTCTTTGTTTTTCGTCACTAAATATCGAGTTTTATCCGCTGTGCATTCTGTGTGAGATCGAGTGTTGCTTCAACATTTCAGTCAGCATTTACATCACCAGTTTCGTATTTAGTGTTTTACATCCATTCCGGGACCGTCCCACCATCAAAGTGGTATCAGAGCCTACGCTTGACGTGACTAAGCGCTGAAATCCTCTACAATGGATGTTACGAGTTCAAACTACATCGGCAAAGTCCCAGTTTTAGACGGCACGAATTATGCCTACTGAAGGTTCGTGTCCGGCAGTGTATCAAATCCATAGATGTGCGAGCATGGGAATCTGTCCTCAACGGTTATACCCCACCTCGGACTGCTCCTGACGCTGATGGTGAAGTCGTCGACAAGCCGGTCGAACAATGGACGGTGGCCGAGCGTAACGCAGCTGAGTTCAACGACAAAGCGCTCAACGCCATCTTCTCATCAGTGGACATATTCATGTTCAAGATCATCCAAAACTGCACGACGGCGAATAATGCATGGGATCTGCTTCAAAGATATTGTGAAGGTGACGCAAGTGTGAAGGAAACCAAATTGCGCATTCTCCACAATCAGTTCGAGAACATTAGGATGATGGAGGATGAAGATATCACCACGTATTTCGGGAAGCTTTTGACGATCTCGAGCGAGTGCGCCAGCCTTGGAGACCCGATCGCAAATAAGGTACTTAATTCTAAAGCCATTCGTACTCTCACTGAGAAATTTAATGTGAAGGTAGCAGCGGTCGAGGAAGCTCATAACTTGGCCAACATGGAGTTCAACACGTTGATGAATATCATGAAGAACTACGAGACCAACCTTGACGTACAAAAGAGGGCATCACGCGGCAAAAGCCTTGCATTGGTCAGTCAACCATCCAAAGTTCAAACTGAGGATGAATCTGATGATGAGGAAAATTCGGCCATGCTGGTGAAGAATTTCGCGAAGTTTCTCAAGAAGAAGAATGCTGAGAGGAATGCTGGCCCGACAGTTGGTCCAACATTTAGGAAGGGGCAGAATGTCAAAATCAACCCTCCTCTGCTCCGCCGCTCTTCAAACGTAAACCAGATGGAAAGAAGAATATTGATTATGATTCAGTTAGATGCCATGCATGTACGGGCTGGGGTCACTATGCTAACGAGTGTGCAAACACACTTCGCAAAAGAGGGAAATCGTTTTGGGTGGAGCTTTCTGACGATGAAGATGATGGGGAGCCACCAAAAACATCATCAGTAACCATCCACTCCTTTTCAGACTGCGAAGACGACGAAGATCAACAGAATGGATTCACTGCGGTAGCAGATGTTGATCTGGATGTTGAACCAACATCAGTCTCAGCATCTGGAAAACAGATTCTTTTCGATTATGATGACTCAAACTGTTTTGATGGGTTTTCAAGTTCTGATGATGCAGATTTAGGTACTGATGATTGTGCAGCCTTGAAGTTACTGTCCGAACAATATGAAATAGAGAAGGCAAAAAATGCGCAACTCAAAGCTGCCGTGAAAGTTCTGTCGGAGGAGAATGAAAAGAACGAAAAGGTGATCGAAGGACTACTTGAAGGTATGAACAAAATGGAAGCTGTTTTGACGCGAAAGGACAAGGAGATCGACCAGCTACAGAAGCGAGTCGATGAGGCTGACGAAACCTTTATGAAGTTGAACAAGGCAGATTCTCACTTGAAGAGGTATTGTCTCTTAATTTCGTTGATAAACAGGGACTTGGTTACACTGCTGAGCCTACAATTGAAGCTCCAATACCCGCTACTCATGCTCAGAATAAGATCGTTTTTGTGAAGGAAAAATCTCATGCCCCGAGTGATGTTAAGACTTCGTTAAAGAAGAGTTCTAAGCATGCTTCTGTTGATTCTAAGGATAGATCATTTAAATGTCATCATTGCATGCAATCTGGTCATATCAAACCGTTTTGTTGGAAGTTGAAGGGGGAGATTTCTGCGAAGAAATCGATGTCGACTGAAATGTCGTCCAACATTTCACTCAACATTGAGAAATCAGTGTTGGAAGGAATGAATGGAGAGATTTCTGCTGGCTCACCTTCAAATTCTGATAGTTCAAATGCTGTTTTATCATCTAAGAAAGTTTGGGTACAGAAATCCGTTCATAAATGCAATGTTGTGTATACCTCCTTGCGAGCTAATGTGACAGGTTCTTGGTACTTCGATAGCGGGTGTTCCCGACATATGACGGGTACCAAGGAGTTTCTAAGCGATTATACGCCTTTAAGCAGCGGATCTGTGACGTTTGGAGGAGGAGCTAAGGGACGGATTCTAGGCCGTGGAAGATTAAATGTGGCCGACTTTCCTAGACTAAGCAATGTTCTTCATGTCGAGGGTCTTGTGGCGAATTTGATAAGCATAAGCCAGCTTTGCGATGACGACCTTGAGGTACGTTTTAATAAAGAATGTTGTGAGGTATTTAACAGCGATTTTGTTCGAGTGATGGCAGGTAAAAGGTCAAGTGATAATTGCTACTTAGTCGGCGACAAATCCAACTCGAAGGACGTATGCCAACTATCAAAGGCCGAAGATGAGGTGGTTCTTTGGCATCACAAACTAGGGCACGTCAATTACCGAACTTTGGAGCAGCTTATCAAACACGAAGCAATCAGAGGCATCCCTAGACTAAAGGAGTTTGGTAAGGTTGTATGCGAGTCATGCTTGAAAGGTAAGCAAGTGCATGCCAGTCATAATGTTGATCCACAATCTGCTCAACATTTCAAAACTGCCCACTGTTTTCAGTTGATACATATGGATTTGATGGGTCCGATGGAAGTAGATAGCATTGGTGGTAGGAAATATGCCTATGTGCTCGTGGATGACTTTTCTAGATATGCATGGATTTATTTTCTTAGGGAAAAATCAGAATCATTTGATTTCTTTAAAACTTTCTGTGCCATGGTAAAGAATAATTTTTGTGCTCCTATTTTTCGCATTAGATCAGATCATGGTAGGGAGTTTGATAATCAGTCATTCAATGAGTTTTGTGATAAGAAAGGCATCATACATGAGTTTTCATCTCCTAAGACGCCCCAACAAAATGGGGTGGCCGAAAGGAAGAATAGGACTTTGCAAGAAATGGCTCGTGTTATGTTGCATTCTAGGAATATTTCTAAGCGTTTTTGGCTGAAGCATTGCATACGGCATGTCATATTTCGAATCGTGTGTTTTTTAGGCATGGTACTAAGAAAACGTCTTATGAATTGTTGAATGGGAAAAAGCCTACGGTTAAGTATTTTCATGTGTTTGGATGCAATTGTTATATGCTTAATGACCGTGAAAATCTGACCAAGTTTGACTCGAAAAGTGATAAGTGCATCTTTTTAGGTTATTCGTCTAATAGCCGTGCGTATCGTGTATATAACTTGCGCTTGAAGTCTGTTCAGGAATCTGTGAACATTGTATTTGATGATGCTACTGACCTCAGCAGAAATGCTCCACAAGTTGTTATTACAGACATTAGCAAAGCTGTTGATGAAACAGAAGAAAATGTGGAGGCAAATGCTGAGCTAGCATCTGACTCAGCAACTGAACCTGAACAGAACGATGCAGAGGCTGGACCCAGCGAAGTGCGAAGAGATCCGCCAGCAAAGATACAGAAGGATCATCCCACTGACCTCATCATTGGTGACGTGAATGAAGGAAGGAAGACGAGAGACAAGCCACGCAAAGACTATAAGTCTATGGTAAGAAACGTATGCATGAATTCGGTATACGCTGAGGTACGTTTTATTTGCTTTGTTTCTGAGGTAGAACCTAAGAATGTCCTTGAAGCTCTCAAGGATAATTATTGGATTAATGACATGCAAGAGGAACTTTTGCAGTTTGAAAAGAATCAAGTTTGGACTTTAGTACCACAACCTAATGACATTAATGTCATAGGTACTAAGTGGATTTTTAAGAATAAGTCGGATGAGCATGGTAGAGTAGTTAGAAACAAGGCACGTTTAGTAGCTCAGGGTTATACGCAAGTAGAAGGGATAGATTTTGATGAGACGTTTGCTCCTGTTGCTAGGTTAGAATCGATTAGGCTTTTGTTAGCTATTGCATGTTATCTTAACATCACTTTACATCAAATGGATGTTAAGGGTGCTTTTTGAATGGGTACATTGATAAGGAAATATATGTCGAACAACCTAAGGGATTCGAAGACCCCCATTATCCTAACCATGTTTTTAAGCTGCAGAAAGCCTTGTATGGATTGAAGCAAGCGCCCCGAGCTTGGTACGCTACGTTAACCACCTTTTTACTTGAATTTGGGTTTGTACGAGGTGAAGCAGACCGTACTCTTTTTGTTAAAAGGGTCGGTTCTGATATTTTGATTGCCCAAGTTTATGTTGATGATATTGTTTTTGGTTCAAGCTCACATTCTATGTTAGATCAGTTTGTGCAGGCGATGAACACCACCTTTGAGATGAGCATGATTGGTGAGCTAACGTATTTTTTAGGGTTGCAGATTAAGCAGAGCAGCGATGGAATCTTTATGTCCCAGGAGAAATATGCAAAGAATACTGTTAATAAGTTTGGATTGGAGACGTCGAAGGTAATGAAAACGCCTATGGGGTCTACACAAAAGGTAAGTAAGGACAATGTGGGACAGAATGTTGACCCAACATTGTATCGCTCAATTATAGGCAGCTTGTTATATTTATCTGCTAGTAGACCTGACATCATGTATAGCGTATGTGTATGTGCTAGATATCAATCTGAGCCTAAAGTGTCCCATCTTAATGCGGTTAAGCGAATTCTTCGTTATGTGAGTGGGCTAATTTGAGTCTAGGATTATGGTTCTCGAAAGATACTAATTTGAGTCTTGTAGGCTATAGCGATGCGGACTGGGCAGGTGACGAGGATGATCGCAAGAGTACAAGTGGCGGTTGTTTCTTCTTAGGTAATAATTTAGTTGCATGGTATAGTAAGAAACAGAACTGTGTGTCTTTATCTACTGCCGAGTCTGAGTATGTTGCTGCGGGTAGTTGCTGTACACAGTTAATGTGGTTAAATAGCATGTTGTGTGACTATGGTTTAGAGTGCGATTCAGTCCTCATGTATTGTGATAACCTTAGTGCCATCAACATATCTAAGAACCCTGTCCAGCATTCACGCACGAAGCATATAGATATAAGGCATCATTTTCTGAGAGATATGGTAGAGAAAGAGTTAGTACACATTGAGCATATAGACACAAAACATCAGTTAGCAGACATATTCACGAAAGCATTGGATTCTGAAAGGTTCTCGGACCTGAAGAAATCCATAGGTTTGCACATGTCAGTTTGAATGTTGGTCCAACATTTGGATCAACATAGCATATGCCAGATTAGATTGTTATTGCTTTAATGTTTGATGAAATATTCTGTTCTGTTTTCCTGTGAAATGACTTGACTCTTCTTGACTGGTCCCTAAATGAACCCGATCCCTTTTTGATAGGCTCTTGGTAATACGTCCCTAGGTACACGGCATTCGCTGTGACGATGTACTCTTTGCGACAAAAAGCCAATCCTTGTTGCGTATAAGCATGCTCATAAACTCTTTGCTAGATATAGGTACTTGGTAATAAGTTTCCGTAGGTACACGGCATTCGTGGTGACGATGTATACTATGCGACAAAAAGCCAAACCTTGAGGCATAGGGTATAAGGGCAGTGCATGATTTCGGTTAGATTAATAAGGTGAAAGGGTAATAAGGGGAACTGGTTTAGAGAATGTTGAGCAGAAAAGTCTAGGATTACGGAATTAGAATGTTGAGTCAAATGTTGAGGCAACATATGTAACAGTCAGTTTGGTATTGCTATTTTTTATGTGCTTTCGTTTACTTGCTTTAGCTTTTTGTCTTGCATTTGTCATTATTCTGTGTCTAGTTTAGATATCTCTCAGAATTGCATTAGAACTCTCGAAGAACAGCATGTTACGCCTGTCTCAAGTGATCCTCAATGTCGCCTAAACGGTTAGTCTTACTTGCGCCTACTTGGATTTTTGACTTGGTTTTTTTTGGTTGAAACATGGTCTAATGTGCTCTTTATGCTCACGTGAGTTACCTCTGCTTATAACATGTTCAGCTCGGTTTTTACTTAGGCATGTTGATTATCAAATTCGTTTCTATCATTTAAATTGCCTAAGTGAGTTTAATGACCCAACGGTTAATTTTTTATGTCCACTCTCTCCACATTTAGTTGACATGACTGATAGGACAGTTTTTTTTTTCGTTGGTGCTTCTATGTAGCAGTTTCGACTTGAGTGACTTGATAACTTCCCACTACACAATTCCTAGTTACATAAGTCGAACTCCCCTCTCTGCAATTTTTCTAACTGCTCTTGAACATTTTCGATACAATCAAGGGTTTATATTCTGTCTTGCATCTCCATTTCTTGAATTTATCTTTGATTTCTCTATGGCAAACTCACCTGTTTCTGAGTTCCAGAATGTTGGTCCAGATGTTAGTCCCACATTTACGTCAACACCGAATCTACAGAAAGCGCTTAAGTGTCTGAAATGACAAGAGTACTTTTCCGATTGCTCAGAGAGAAGTTCTCTGAGGTTTACTTTCTTCCAAAAAGGGGGAGAAGGTGTGTGTGCAGATGGATGGCGTCATGACCAATGTTGAGTGACTTTGTAAGCGGAAATTCAGGGGGAGCAGAATAAGGAGCCAATCAGACAGGGGGAGTACAGATCAAGAAGGAGCTGGAAATGATGCGGGCGCTGCGTCGAGTCAGAGACCAACGATTTAGACCATAGTGGGTCTAGGTCGTTTTTGTGCATGCGCACTTTTTAGTGCCTTTTGTTTTTGCATGCCTATCTGACTTGTGTTTTCATTTTGCGTGCGCGTGATTTTATGTTGCCTATGGACCACTTTGTTTTTTTGTTTTGCAGATGTTTATCTTCAGAACCCCTATGGCTATGTACTAAGTTCTTAGTACTTTGAATGCTTTAAGTGCTATTCTGTTTGCATTTACTCTAACCATTGTCTAACGTTTTGTGGTTGAGTAGATGTGGCTTTCAGGGGAGTTTTTCGTTACGCCTAACTTCTGCAACGTTTTGGGAAGAAAGATAAAAAGGGGGAGATTGTTGTGGTTGACAATGTGGAGACCTCATTCCCGTCAACATAGTTGTCTGAGAATTGGTCAACCCTCGGTTTTATCTTTCATACCCGAAAACCGTCTAACCTATTTTCGTGGCTTTTCTTAGTAATGTGCAGGACTTAGATAAGGATTAGAACGGTTCAAACCGTGTGGAATAAGCGTGGGAGTGGAGGAGCGAAACTAGGAAGCAACATACTAAAAATAGGAGTCTTGAAGCTCAAGACAAGACCAAGTCGTTTGAGGCAGTCCAAGCTAACTTCCAACGGCCATATTGAAGTTAGTGGACGTTGTGGGCAGTATGGACGTTGTCCAAGTCGTTCAGAAGTCGAAGTACTTATACGAGACTTCATTTTACCGTTATGTACACACGAGCGAGACACGAGAAAACGAGAGCGAAGCATACATTTAGTTTTTGAGTGACCTCGAGAGTTCTTTTATTGTTCAGCCTAGTATTCAGTGTGCAGAAGTCTTAGTACTTCGTAGTCGTTTGCAGGATCTTTTCGATTCGTAGTTTTCTAGGCTTGATTTTACTATCTACGGATAGTTGTTTTTGTAATCCATCGTAATAGTGGAATTTCGCCATGAGGCACGCAGCAAGTTTCTAACTTGCTGCACAGAATTCTCATCTCGTGTTCTTTGTTTTTCGTCACTAAATATCGAGTTTTATCCGCTGTGCATTCTGTGTGAGATCGAGTGTTGCTTCAACATTTCAGTCAGCATTTACATCACCAGTTTCGTATTTAGTGTTTTACATCCATTCCGGGACCGTCCCACCATCACCCTATAATGATGAACTTTCTGTCTAGGGAAACAGGGGGAGGATGGTCGGGTGGAGGGTTCAAGAACAATTATAACTGTTACAGAATTATACTGATTTGTTACCGTAAAAATCATAAGTGTTATTTTAACGTCATAAGACGTTACTTATCGACAGTATAATGTTATTAACAGACATATTTTATTACATCGGACTATCGAACCCTATTTTTTTCCACTGATCGAGCATTGCTCCCTAAATGATGAATTTTCTGTCTAGGAAAACAGGGGATGGTCAGGTGGAGGGTTTAAGAACAATTATAACAGTTTTGCGCTGAAAAAACACTTCCTTTCATTTGGATAACAAAAGTCTTATATTGAGTACCATATGACGTTTATTTAGTAACAAATGAAGTCGTAGAAATACAACATCATTCAAAAATAATACCGATTCTTGCAGTAACACATTAACAAATGATGTTGCGGAAGCGGTATTATTTTTTAATATTGTGTTATTTCTGCAACGTTATTTGTTACTAAATAGACGACATATGGTACTCAATACAAGACTGTTGTTATCCACGTGAAAGGAAGTGTTCGTTTTCAGCGCCGAACTGTTATAATTGGTTGGAACGGATTATTTAGGTATACAACGTAATTTTGGCATATGTCAGGGTTAAATACGTCTTTTTGCGTCATTTTAGGGCCTGACCCCTTAATATTTCGAAAAGTGGGTCTTTAATCCTAAAGCCCAATGTAATGGGGTCTGAACCCAAAACTAAAATACTTAATGGGGCCTGATCTTTAATTAACCCCTTTTTAAATCGCTGAATGATAAACGGAAATTCTCAGATTAGGGCATATACTCGTTTTCGTGACAAACTTGTTTTCTTTTTTACTTCTTTTCTTTTAACATAGTTCATTCTGTGGATGTATGTGGAAAAGAAAGCTAGAAATATGTATATAATACTCCATTGTTGAAAACTTGCCCAGCCATTGTAGCAATTGTTGAAAACTTGCCCAGCCATTATCAAGTCATCGTTCCCAAATGTGACCGAATTTGGTGGTTATTGCAAAAGTCCGTGTTTTCCATTTTCTTTTCCTTAAATTATGTAATAATATTCTACCACCAATCAAATCAACAACCTTAGTCAAAGACCAAAACCAATAAAAAACCTGTTTCGCAGGCTGAGATTGAACAAATGATGTCAAGATGAGCACCTTCCATCTTCTCATCTTCTTCACATCGCTGCTTCTAACGTTCTCCGACGCAGCAAACGTACTAACTCTGAATCAAAGCATCGCCGACGGCGAAACGCTGATCTCCTCCGGCGGGGTTTTCGAGCTGGGTTTCTTCAGCCCAAGAGCTTCCAAGAATAAGTACATAGGTTTATGGTACAAGAACACAACATTCACAGTGGTATGGGTAGCTAACAGAGACGACCCAATCACAAACCCATCGAATTCGTCGCTGAAGCTCGTTTCTCCAGGGAATCTACTCCTCACCGACGGCAACAACGCCGTCGTATGGTCGGCGAAAGCTTCGAAGCCGGCGAAAAACCCCGTCGCAAAGCTTCTGGACAACGGCAACTTGGTGATAAAAGAATCGAACGACGACGACGACGACAGCCCAGAGAGTTATCTGTGGCAGGGCTTCGATTACCCAACAGACACGCTCTTGCCCGACATGAAATTCGGCTGGAACCTTGTCAAGAACCACGAAGCCTTTATTACATCGTGGAAAAGCTCCGACGACCCGAGCTCCGGCGTGTACAGCTACCACTTTGACCCGACTGGGTACCCACAAGGAATTCTGAGGACCAACAACGCCATAACCTATAGAACTGGACCTTGGAACGGCGAAGGATACACTGGCCTCCCAGGATTAAGCAGAAACTCGTTCTATACGTACGACGTCGTAATGAACGATAAAGAAGAGTACTATTACTTCCAAGTCCACCATAAATCGGTGATTACTCGGTTTACCCTCGACCCGAATGGAGTCGGGCATAGGGTCATGAGGGTCGATCGGACCCAAGATTGGGTCATGTACGCCACGGCGCCGATCGACAACTGCGATACGTATAAGCAGTGCGGCTCGTATGGGATATGCAACCCAGGAATATCGCCCATATGTGGTTGCTTGGATGGATTCATTCCGACGTATCCCGGCGAATGGGGAGCCGCCGATTGGTCCAATGGGTGCGTCCGGCGGTCGCCGTTGAACTGTTCCAGCGATGGGTTTCTGATGTACAAGGACATGAAGCTCCCCGACGCGAGGAACTCGAGGTACAATGCTAGCATGAGCCTTGACGAGTGTAGGACAAGGTGTTTGATGAATTGCTCGTGTGAGGCTTATGCTAATCTTGATGTGAGAAATGGTGGGAGTGGATGCTTGCTTTGGTTCAATAGTTTGGTTGATATTAAGCAGGTTATTGATGCCGGGCAGGATATATACATCAGAATGGCTTCTTCAGAATTGCGTGAGTTTGCTATAGCTATCGATTCTCTCTGTTTATTTTAACGCAAAATTCGATCTTTCATGAAGAACTACACGGGCTTTGTCGACAATGCAGATTCGGGAAGAAGAAGAAGAAAACAAAAGTACTTATGGCGACTTTGATCTCTGTCGCGGGCCTTTTGCTTGTTTTCTTGACAGTCTTTATAATCATCGCAAGTAGGAGAAGGAAAGCGCATCGAAGAGCGAAAGAGGACGACGTTAAAGGTAATGAATGACTAAATGTTCCAGGAATAATGACTTACCCCTGAAAGATCGAAAAGCTTCTAATTATTAGTTTCTTCTTCTGTGATCGAAAAAGCTCTAGTATCCTCTTCTGGGCAGCACAGCGATAGCCACGATAGAGACGTGGAACTCCCGACGTTCAACCTTTCGACTGTATCGAAGGCCACCGACGATTTTTCTTTCCGTAAGAAGCTCGGCGAAGGTGGATTCGGGCCAGTGTACAAGGTTTTTCTTTCTTTTTTTTTTCCAAAAAAAAAAAGTTGCCCTAAATCTTGTATGTATATATATATATAGCTCGTAATAATAATGCCACAATCGCCTTTTGTTTTTTTTAGGGCAAGTTGGACGGCGGGCAAGAAATTGCAGTAAAGAGGCTGTCGACGACTTCCATGCAAGGAACCGACGAATTCAAGAACGAGGCCATCTTCATCGCAAAGCTTCAGCATCGAAACCTCGTCAAGCTCCTCGGTTGCTGCATGGAAGGAACGGAGAAGATGCTGATCTACGAGTACATGCCCAACCTAAGCCTCGACTTTGTCCTTTTCGGTAGCTAATTTCATTACAACTGCTGTGTATATAGTATTACGTTTATTGGCATAAAAAAAAAAAGAGAACATCTAATGATTTGTTCGACAGATCCTTTGAGGAGCAAGGAACTCGATTGGCCCAAGCGTTTTCAGATCATCGTCGGCATTGCGAGGGGACTTCTTTACCTCCATCAAGATTCACGACTGAGGATCATCCATAGAGATCTCAAGGCGAGCAACATACTGCTCGACGAGGAGATGAAGCCCAAGATTTCCGATTTCGGTATGGCTCGGAGCTTCGTTGGTAACGACACCGAAGCAAACACCAGTCGTGTCGTCGGAACATAGTAAGCAATAATTAGGTTTAATTACTTTATCAAGTTGTGTAGTTTATGGGGTTGATATTATAGGAATAGTAATTTAGGGAGTTGCATTCAATAATCAATTATTTTCGAAATCAAGTAATATATAAGGGACGGAACCCTAGATTTTATCCCTTAAATTTGTCAATAACCTAGATTTCATGTCAGTGCTGGCAAACTTAAACGGAAAAATTAGAGTTTCCGCATATAATGTTCCAAAAAAATTGCTTACTTTTAGAAGTTATTATCCGTATAATACCACCAGCCCTCAATTCGTTTTCCCTTTCCCAGTATATAGCGATTTCTTTTTGTTTTCGTTTTCTAATCTATTGATGGGAGAATGCTTTATTTACTACAATGCGCCAGTGGTTACATGTCGCCTGAATACGCCATCGACGGGCTTTTCTCCATCAAGTCAGACGTCTTCAGCTTCGGAGTCATCATTCTCGAAATCGTCAGCGGAAAGAAGAACAGAGGATTCTACCACGCCGACCACCATCACAACCTTTTAGGACACGTAATCAATCTCTCTCTCTCTCTCTCTCTCTCTCTCTCTCTCTCTGGGACAACAAACAACGTAAGAGACGACTGTTTTTATCGATCATTGGGACAGGCGTGGATACTATTCAACGAAGGAAGATCCATGGAGCTTGTTGCGAGCAAAGAGTACAATGTGAGTGATGACAAGTCTTACAACTACTTGGCCGAGGTGGAGAAGGCGATCCACGTTGGGCTTCTTTGCGTTCAGAAGAATCCTGAAGATAGGCCCAGCATTTCATCTGCCATATTCATGCTTGAGAACGACGTCGTTTTGCCTCAGCCTAGGCAGCCTGGTTTCTTTGCGGAGAGGGATTTTCGTTTAGAGGATTATTACAACAAGCGCAGTCCGCCCATGAGGAGTTGGTCTAATGACATGACTGTTACTATGCCCCAACCCAGGTAGCATTCATTAAATAATAATAATAATAATGATAAATTGTAGTCAAAATTCATATACTATTATGTTAATTACGACGACACACATGCGTGTGTAATTTACTGTATATTGCTCCTCTTGGTGTAAGCCTCGCATAGCATAACAGGTGTGGTGTTTTTTTTTTTTTTTTTTGTTGGAATTAGGATATTTTCGTCTTGCAAATGCAATAGGGATTAATATCATGCTTAGAGAGATCAAAATTAGAGCTGTCAAAACGGGCCCCGGGACTGAAAAATGAAGGCCCACCCACCTGTTGCTTGGCCCGTCCAAATTTAAAAAACAAAAATAAAAAATAAATAATAGTTAAATTAACTGTTGTTAGAGTGAAGACTATTTGAGTGAGAATGATGGTTTTATTGATAACTGAGGATGAAGATTCCATCAATCGAACTAAAACAAGCAACTTAAAAGAAGGAATCCCCACATTTGAATAACCTTCACCACAATCTGGGAAGTGCTCTTCTGTTGGGATTTCTCTCTTATTTATTCTAATGACAATATGTAACTGAAAATTAAGACATAATTAGCAAATAATAATTCCCTTCATCTCAATGCATTGATCTCCCTTGATATTAGCCATTCTCATTATGATTCCTTGATCTCATCCATTGCCTTAACCTTATCCTCTCCATCGGCCCTTAATTCCTCCCCGCTCTTTTTGAAGCACAAAGCCTCCATCGGCCCATCATTTTGCGGCCCACTATTTGTGACTTTAGCTCGACGTTGATAGACCCGGCTTGGTACCTCATTGGCTTGAGTCGCTTGACCATCATTCGTAACAATACCATCCCCTTGAAAACATGCCTTGTCATCAAGGCAGTGGTGCGGAAATTGGGATGTGAAGTCACCAATAGCGATCCATGTTGCGTCATCAGCGCTCTTCCCACGCCATTTCACTAGGAATTCTCCTTTCGAACTATCAGATTCATCGTGCCCCCGTATAGCCAAAATATTTTCCGAAACAACACCATTTCGTTCTGTGTGCTCTAGGTGGTCAGGTAGTTCGGCTTCCACCGAATGATTCCCGACCACTCGTTTTAACTGTGAGACATGGAACACTGGGTGAACCCGACTTGACAGTTGCAATTCTAGTCGGTACGCCACCACCCCTATCGTTCGATGATCTTATATGGCCTATAGAAACGTCCTGTCAGCTTCTGACTGACGCGGGATGAGAGGGAACGTTGGCGATGTGGTCTGATCTTAAGAAACTCAGTCTCCCACGGCGAAATTTACCCGGCGACGGTGTGCGTTGGCTGCTTTCACCATCCGTTGCTGAGCTCGAATCAAGTTATGTTTCAGCTGTCGCAGAATCTCATCTCGATCCGAAAGGTGATCTGATATAGCAGCTACTCGACTTTCACCAGGCATCCATTGTAACAGGTTCGGCGGATGGCGGTCGTAAACAACGAAGAACGAGGTCATACCTGCGGCAGATTGGAAGGTGGTATTATACCAGTACTCGGCCCATGATAACCATTTCAGCCATGTACGAGGTTGTTCGCTAGCGAAGCATCGAATAGGTTTCTACTGTTCGATTGAGGACTTCAGTTTGACCGTCCGTCTTCGGGTGATAGGCGGAGCTCATCTTCAGCTTTGTGCCGTGAAGACGAAAAAGTTCCTACCAAAAATTGCTGATGAAGATCGGGTCACGTTCACCCATACGGGTGTCAGGCTAAGAATTGTATAAGAGAATTGATAGTACTACTCATATCACCAAGGTCGACCTACCTTTTCGGGAGTCCATCCGAGAGAACTCCAAAGTTAAGCGTGCTTGACTTGAAGTAATCTTGGGATGGGTGACCCCCTGGGAAGTTTGCCCAGGGTGCGTGTGAGCGAGGACGAAGCACGCTGAAAGGTTAAATGGTGATACAGTGGGGCCAGACTATCAGTCGGAGTGTGGTGGGCCCACCCCAAGTGTCCCGATAGGGACCGATGCTACAGTGATGCCCGTATGGGAGGATCGTTACACCGGGTGTCACTATAGCATTGGTCCCTACCGGGACCAGTGGGATTGGGCCCACCACACTCCGACTGATAGTCTGGCCCCACTGTACCACCATTTAACCTTCCAGTGTGCTTTGTCCTCACTCACACGCACCCTGGGCAAACTTCCCAGGGGGTCACCCATCCTAAGATTGCTTCAAGTCAGGCACGCTTAACTTCGAAGTTCTTTCGGATGGACTCCCGAAAAGGTAGATCGATCGACCTTGGTGATATGAGTAGTACTATCAATTCTCTTATACGATTCTTAGCCTGACACGCCCATACATTGTCAGTCTCAGGATCCCCTCTCATTCGGGTGTCGGATCGGTTCGTTCATGTACCCCTTCACCTAGAAGCCTGCCAGTAGCCGCTCCTTGTCCGTGCACCTCTCTGGCACCGGCGATCACTCCCCGCCCTCATTGGCCCCGGGCGTCACAGATGCTACTTGGAATACCATGCAGGCGGACCACATTATCAACGAATTTTTCAGCAACCACACGTGCGTTGTACGGGTGCTTGAGCGCAACATAGTGTCCGTACTTGGATAAACGATCGACAATTACCATGATGCTATCATATCCATTTGATTTTGGAAGACCCGGCATGAAGTCCATTGATATATCCTCCCAAACCTGGTCTGGTATCGGTAACGGCTGTAAGAGATCGGCTGGTGATAGAGCCTCGTATTTCATCTTCTGGCAAGTTAAACACGAGGCAACATAATGCTTGACATCTGTCATCATGCTGCGCCAGAATAAGGTCGTTGCAAGTTGCCGATAGGTCCGAAAAGCCCCAGAGTGCCTCCAGTTGGCGTTGAATGATGTTCAACGATTAACAAAGGAATTATTGGCGACGTCGATGGGCGACCCCAATAAAATAGGTTGCCGTTAATCAGATTGTAGGGGCGTCGACATGTGGAATCATCTTTTAGGGCGTCCACAATTTCTTGGAAGGACGAGTCGTTTGTCAATGCGGTAGATATATCGTGTTGATCTAGCCAATATGGTGCGCTAATGGCGAGTAGCTCGTTGTCGGGTTGTTGTCGAGACAATGGATCAGCCGCGGTATTTGAAACCCCGGGTTTGTACTCTACATAAAATTGTAGCCCAAGAGCTTCGATACCCAAACATGTTGTGCCGGAGTTGCGATCTTTTGATGTAATAAGAACCGTAGACTACGATGATTCGTGCGCACAGTAAAATGATGACCTAACAGATATGGACGCCAATGTTGAATGGCCGAAACAAGCGCCATAAGCTCTTTCTCATAAGTAGATTTAACTTGTGCCTGAGCTGAGAGCGCCTTGCTGAATTACGCAATTGGTTGACCTCCTTGCATGAGAACTGCTCCCATACCTATGCCTGAAGCATCGCATGCCACGACGAATTCTTTGGTGAAGTCGGGTATTGTCAAGACCGGTGCGGAAACTAGGGCATCTTGCAAGGCCTTGAACGCGCGTCAGCAGTTGGCGACCAATAGAACTCCCTATCGCTTCTTTTTTAAGGAGATTTGTTAAGGGTCGAGCCGATTGACCATAATTACGAATAAAACGGCGGTAGTAACCTGTGAGGCCTAAAAATCCCCGCACCCCTTTGATAGACTGTGGTGTGGGCCATCGTAAAACAACAACGATTTTTTAGGATCCATCGCCACTCCCCCTTTAGAGATAATATGACCGAGGTAGTCGACGCAAAAACGCCCAAATTGACACTTCTTCAGGTTGACGCAGAAGTCATTTTTTGCCAAGACGGACAGAACTTTGAAAAGATGCTCGCGATGTATCTCCCACGTTGGGCTGTATATCAGTATATCGTTGAAGAAGACCAATACGAACTTGCATAGATATGGTCGAAAGATGTCATTCATCATTGATTGAAACGTCGCGGGGGCATTTGTTAACCCGAACGGCATGACGAGAAATGCGTAGTGGCCGTCATGAGTGCGAAAAGCGGTTTTCTCGACATCTGTCGTACACACTCGTATTTGGTGGTATCCTAATCGAAGATCCAACTTTGTGAAGACCGCCGCACCGCATAACTCATCGAGTAACTCCTGAATCACCGGGATTGGATATTTGTCGGGAATTGTTGCGTTATTCAATTCAAGATAGTCGACACAAAAATGTCAACCGCCGTCTTTCTCTTGCACCAATAACACAGTGGTGGAGAACGGGCTCGTACTGGGTTGAATGACTCCTACTGCTAGCATCTCTTTCACCAAGCGCTTCATTTCATCTTTCTAAATATGTCTGTAACGGTACGGCCAAACCGACACATCTTTTGTCCCGGGAACTAGATCAATACGATGGTCCAATGGGCGAGATGGTGGTAGACTATCTGGTTCTCAGAAAACCCGTGGAAACTGGTTAATTAGATAGGCTAACTCGCTTTGTTGACCTTCGGAAAGATCAGTTTGGCGGGTGATTGGTGTTGACGACGAGAATGGTGATATAATCATAGCGAGAAAGTCAATAGATTGCATTTTCAGAAGTGAGCGAAGACTGATTTGTGATCTGATTAGCCCCGCCTCGCCCTTCAAGCAGCATGGTGCACCGTGTAACTCAAAACTCATCGTGAGATTAGCCCAATTAATCTCACATCACCCAAGCGACGTAGCCAGTCCACGCCCAAAATAACGTCGACATCACCCAATTCAAAACGAAGAAATCAGCAATGATACTGCAAGAATCCACTTCGAGGGAAACATTATTACACTTCCCAAAAGTGCGAGCGCATCTGCCATCTCCCAGACGTACCCGACGCGAGGTGTCGTTTATACGGATGAGCTGTAATATGTCCGCTAGAGATAGAGAAAGAAAATTATGACTTGTGCACTATCAATCATAATGATTACCTCTTCCTCTCCTAGACGGCCGCGCAATTTCGTGGTTTGAGGTCCTGAAATAACCCCTATCGCATACATGGGTAGGTCCAACATATTCACCTGATCGGCAAGATCTTCCGTTTGATGTTCAGAGTTATCGGCTATGTCGGTCTCAAGGATATCATCGTCATCATCAGCGATAAGCATTCTGAGTTCTCGATTTGGGTAGATATGATTCCCCTGTTGATAAGGTTGGCGACACTTGAAGCAGAGGCCGCACTGTCGAAGATCTTGATATTCTTGATTAGATACCTGAATGAGCGAGGGCGGGAACCTAGTGGTGCAGCTGTGGCTGTTGTTGGGCCGGTCATTCTAGCAGGGGTGGACGTAATGATTCGGGTAACGATTTGTCGATGAAGGTGATGATAATTCCGCCTTATGTGGTCCGACACTCGACCCCCGATATGATAGCCGGGTTTTAGTGGTAGACTATTTTTTGGAAAAGGATGCGATACGCCGTCGAGCATATCAAGCTTCGCCTCTGCCGTCCGCGCCAAATGGATGGCTTGATCTAGAGTGGAGGGGTTTGAAATGAGTAGTTGAGCTCGAATTTCCGGACGTAAACCGTTCAGAAAGAAACCCAAGGCCAACGACGATGTACAATCTGTCTGATTCGTGAGTGCCACAAATTCGTCGATATATTCGTCGATCGACCCAGTTTGTTGAACTTTACATAGCCTTTCGATGATGTTCATCGATGCACCTCCACCATAATGGACGATGATAGCATGCCGTAGTACCACCCATGTTAGGTTAGGATCGTGTTTCTGTAGGTATTGTATCCACTGTAAAGCTGAACCCTCCATACCAAGCAAGGGATGTCAACTTTTTCAAGGTCAGAAATGCATTGTATCGTGAAATATTGCTCAGCGCGAGCGAGCCAACCAAGCGAGTCAGTTCTGTTGAATTTCGGTAAATCTAAACGACGCGGTAGGGGCTGAGAATGGTGCTCAGTTGGTACTTCAAGTAATGGTGGTGGTGACGACGATCGTAGCAGAGGGGCAAGTTGAGTAGTGATGTATTCGAGCATTGTTTCGCGAAAGTTATCGATTGATTTATGAGAATCGGCGCACATAGAACACAACTCGGCTTGAAAGGCGTCCATTGAAGCCGCTATTGTCTTCTCTAACACATCGATGCGTTGCTCCATTTGGGATCGAGTGATTGGCATAAACGAACAGGTCGGACCAATTTGTTAGAGTGAAGACTATTTGAGCGAGAATGACGATTTTATTGATAACTAAGGATGAAGATTGCAGCAGTCGAACTAAAACAAGCAACTTAAAAGAAGGATTTCCCACATTTGATTAACCTTCACCACAATTTGGGAAGTGTTCTTCTATTGGGATTTCTCTCTTATTTATTCTAATGAAAATATGTAACTGAAAATTAAGACATAATTGGCAAATAATAATTCCCCTTCATCTCAGCCATGCATTGATCTCCCTTGATATCAGTCATTCTCATTATGCTTCCTTGGTCTCATCCATTGTCTTAACCTTATCCTTTCCATCGGCCCTTAATTTCTCCCCGCTCTTTCTGAAGCACAAAGCCTCCATAGGCCCACTATTTTGCGGCCCACTATTTGTGACTTTAGCCCGACGTTGATAGACTCGGATTGGTACCTCATTGGCTTGAGTCGCTTGACCATCATTTGTAACAAATTTTTAATTTCAAGTTACTTCCAATCAAATCTAAATTCATTAATAATAATTTATTTATGTTATGAAACTTGATTAAAATAAAACCGGAGCTCAAAAACATAAAAAAAACCACTATAATTTATTTATATATCAATTAGGGATGTCAACAGGGTAGAGCGGGGACAGGGATTAAATCCCCATCCCCATCCCAGCATCGACAGGGAATCCCCATCCCGGTCCCCGCGAACCAAACGAGGATAGAACCTCACATCTAGCGTTCGTAGTCCAACAGTAGGATAATTGCCTTCAAAGCAGTAGACCCGGGTTCGACTCCCGGCAAACACAGGTTGAAGGTATTGATTATTGTTTTACCTATTTCTTCTCTATGATATGATATTCAAATTGAAAATAAAGATAAAGAAACTGACAGAGGTGGGAATCGTCCCCATCCCTGTCCCCGCCGGGTCTCCGCAATTTTTTTTTTATAAAATTTATTTTATATAATATAAACTGAATATATTATTTAAAGTATATTTTAAAAATTAGTAATAAAAATTTGTTACAATATCATTTTAAACTATAATAATATAAATTATGTAAAAAAATAGTAAATATTAATTTTAGGTATAAAACGTTTCATTTAAAGAATATTAATGGCGGGGAATATGATCCCCGTCCCTGCCAACGAGGAAAGATCTTCCCCCATTCTCGCTTTGCGGGGATTAAAATCCGGGGATTCCCGATTGACAAGCCTAATAACAATATTTAATAAAAAAATATTTGTAATACCCGGCATGCCTGAGAAATCGCAGCCCGCTATTGATTTAAACATATGGAGGAGAGGAAACCCATGAAACGAAAGCCAAAAAATCCTCAAAACGAACAATATGATTCTACGAGACAATGGCGTTTTATATATCGTTTTTGACGAACATATAACATTTATTTATAGCGGCCGGAAATACACCAATCCGATTAAAAGCGATTTTAATGTATGCGTTTATTTTTTTTTTTTTTCCCTACACAACGCCATAATTAATCCCCACTTGTTGTGGACGACTTTCAGCGTGACTAAGTCGTCCCTAGTCCACAGAGAATCATCCCAAAATCCCACAAACGACGATTAGTCAGAAGGTTTAAACCCACCACTGGATGGAATTCCACAATTGCAATGATTTTTGCATCATACTATTTTATTTTGTGATTGTTATATAACAAGCGGATGTTGTTACTTATTTTATACATATTTTTCGTGGACATATACACGTGCCGTTTTAGTATATGTCATTCTTATATGCAACTTGCAACTACGATTCAATGAACATAGGCCATATTTGTTTCCTTACGTTGGCATGAATTAACCAATGTTCACCGAGCGTTCGGTCATACCACATGCTTAGGGTGTCCACATTCATAGGACATCATAACACTGGCACCTGAGCATTACATTATCCTTTACATATTTTATTCTGTAATACCTTTATATTCATTTTTTCCACAATCATGACGCTACCATAACACGGACCCACAACTCTATATTTCATTCTATAATATTTTTACACTA
The DNA here is from genome assembly GCA_027422505.1 of Craterostigma plantagineum. NCBI lineage: Eukaryota > Viridiplantae > Streptophyta > Magnoliopsida > Lamiales > Linderniaceae > Craterostigma > Craterostigma plantagineum. The sequence continues at coordinate 35,921 of JAPQWV010001592.1, forward strand.
TTTATTTTTATATATTAATTAAACTTTTATAAATATTTAAGTAAAGTTATATTTCTTACCAGCAATTAATATTGAATAAAAAGTAGTCAACGAAACAAATAATCTAATTTTAATTATTAAAAATTCTGTATTAACATTCATTAATTACAAAGCATATATAATATTATCATTTTGGTCCCCCAAATAGTTCCCAAATAGTTTTACACACAAATTGATGATAGAAAAATTTCAATTGAAGTGAAACTACGGGAAACCATGTTTGGCCCTTATACGGGCACACACAAATTTATGATCCTCGAGCTCCCTCTCATTCATGCTTGAAGTGTCCATACGCAAGATTTCGTAATCCCGTTGGAACGCGAAACTGTCCAATGTGTCATTAGTTTTGTCCAACTTGCTTGACAAAGATTCAATGATTTCCTGTTTTTTTCATGTTGCATCCTCAGCATTTCTTGCACTTCTTCAATCTTGGCATCATACGCGTTGCTTTTGCAGTGCGACTTGCCTTTTCTTGTTTCCCTCTTTGAGGCTTGTTGACCAAGCGGCCGAACCTCTGCCTCATTATTGTTGACTTCCAGCCCACCTACCGCCATCAGTGTTGAAAAAGGAAAATAATAAAAAATATTATATTATAATATTATTTTAATGAAAGGTTTATATTGAAGGGCGACGCGGCGCATTCCTGGCCACCCGTTTTGAGCGGTCCAGAAGAGCTGAAGACATCTATAAATAGGCTGAGGATTCTTCAGTTATTATTATCACAAGCTCATTCGAGTTTTACTATAGAGAGAAGTAGTTCGAATGAATTGTGAGATTATCAGTTCAGGTAGAAACTGATAGGGTTCCACATTCACAGAGAGGTGTGAGGTATACACGAGTGGTAAAAGTGAGATAGTAAAAATTCGAGGGTTGTAATTTTTACTATAGTGAAGATTTTGCCGACTCGGCCGTGGTTTTTCCCTCTTCGTTAACAGAGGGTTTTCCCCGTTAAAGTTCTGGTGTTCTTTATTACCTTACGGTAATTTTATTTTTACCGTGGTAGTTACTGTGCGGGTCCCACCAAATTTACCCCGTGGGTCCCACTTCTCCCTATTGTCGTACCGAGCCAAACCGGGACCTATTTCGCTGCGGGGCCCACTGACCACCGCGGGGCCCACCACCATTCCCAACAAGTGGTATCAGAGCCTGATAGTATTCTGAGTATGCTCTGTGGTTGCAGTTTTGACTGATCTTCCACATCAGAAAAGATACTAGTAGGTTGCTGGTAGATTTTGACGGCCACATGGAGAACGACGGAGGAATGATCAAGCTGACAGTAACAAATTACTCCATATGGAAATCGAGGATGGAGGATTACCTTTATTGCAAAGACCTCCATGATCCAATCGAAAATGGAGGCAAGATGCCCGAAGGTGGGAATGCTGACCTTTGGAAGAAATTGCAAAGAAAGACGCTAGCTGTTATCCGCCAATGGGTGAACATTAGCCTCTACAATCACGTCGGAAATGAAACAGACCCCTACAAACTCTGGACGAAATTGGAGGGTATGTACGAGGTGACAAATGCCTGAGCAAGGTATTCATGATGCGGAAACTCATGAATGTGAAGCTGAACGAGGGACGATCAGTTGCTGAACATCTGAACGACTTTGAAGGGCTGGTAACTCAACTCACAAGTGCCGGTCTAGTCCTTGATGATGAGCTACAAGCTTGTCTTCTACTGGGATCTCTACCTGATAGCTGGGATACGTTGGTGGTATCGCTCACCAACTCGGCACCAAGTGGTAAAGTCACGATGGAGATGGTGAAAAACAGACTCTACAATGAAGAGCTGCGACGGAAGGATGCTGCCAGTACCAGTACGGGAAATCAGGCCCTTGTCATGGAGAATAGGGTCGGAGCAAGAGTAGAGGCCCAAAAGGATACGACAAGTCGAAAGATAGATCCAAGTCCAGGGAGATGAGGAAGTGCTACCATTGTGGTAAAATTGGCCACTTACAAAGAAACTGTAGACTTCTCAAAGGAAAACAGAAACAAGACGATGACAAGAACACGTCTGCAATCGCCTCCAAACGATGCTGGAGAGGTTACTCTGGTGAATGAAGCAGACTGCTGTCATGTTGCGGATGCAAGCACCGAATGGATAGTGGACTCTGGTGCCTCCTACCATTGTGTTCCAAGGCGTGAATACTTCTCCACATATAAGGCGGGAAACTTTGGCACTACCAAGATGGGTAACCAAGTGTTTCTAAAATAGTGGGATCGGTGATATCTGTATCCAGACGAGCGTGGGGTGCACATTACGGCTGAAAGATGTGCGACATATTCCAGACCTGCGTCTCAACCTGATTTCTGTGAAGGTGCTGGACAACGAAGGATACTATAACGAGATGGCGAATAGCAACTGGAAACTCACCAAAGGATCGTTGGTGGTAGCGAGAGGAAAGCTATGCTGCTCGCTCTACAAGATGCACGCAACGGTATGTGCTAACCAACTTAATGCAGTTGAAGATGATGCTTCTCCAAATTTGTGGCACAGACGGCTGGCGCACGTAGGAGAGAAGGGGTTGAATGTCTTGGCTAAAAAGTCCTCATACCAGTAGCCAAGGAGAAAGCGCTGAACCCCCTGCGATCATTGTTTATTTGGAAAGCAACATAGAGTTTCATTCGCGAAGAGCTCAACCAGGCGAATGAGGAAGTTGGAGTTGGTACACTCTGACGTATGCGGACCCATGGAAGTCGAATCTCTGGGAGGCAGTAAATATTTTCTGACCTTCATTGATGATGCGTCTCGCAAGACCTGGGTATATCTGTTGCGGGCGAAGGACCAGGTGTTCTATTATTTTCAGAAGTTCCATGCGATGGTGGAAAGAGAAACTGGAATGCCGCTAAAGTGTCTACGCACAGATAATGGTGGTGAATACATCTCTCGAGAGTTCAGAGATTATCCACGAAGCATGGCATTAGGCATGAAAAAGACAGTTCCCGGTACTCCTCAGCAAAATGGTGTCGCTGAGAGAATGAATCGGACAATTATGGAGAGAGTCCGAGCGATGCTCAAGATGGCTAATCTATCTAAGTCATTTTGGGGGGAAGCTGTCAACACTGCAGTCTACCTTATCAACCGGCTACTTCATCGGCGTTGGATTTCGATGTACCAGAGAAGGTGTGGAACGTTAGAGCATCTCATATTCGCATTTGAGAGTGTTTGGCTGCAAGGCGTTCATGCATGTGCCGAAGGAACAAAGATCCAAGCTCGATGATAAATCGAATCCTTGCATCTTTGTTGGGTACGGAGACGAGGAGTTTTTTGGCTACAGACTTTGGGATCCAAAGAAGAAGAAGACTGTTCGAAGTCGCGACGTAGTATTCCATGAGCATGAGACCATGGGCGACTCAGAGGTGGATGCGGCGAAATCCACAGATGGCGGTGTAGACGATTATACACCAATCAGCATTCCATTTGACGGTGCCACAGATGAAGGAATGCAGCAATCAGAACCTGAACCAGAAGAGCCAGCCATTGATGATGATGAACCTGTCGTAGATGAACACACTGAAGGTACTGAGCAGGGGGAGCCTTAAGATGTGCCAGAAGCAGTTGAACCTCATCTGAGAAGGTCAACTAGGGAACGCCAACTTCGAGTTCTGATTATATTTTGATTACTGACGAGGGGGAGCCAGAGAGCTTCCAGGAAGCACAATCTTGTAGGGACAAAGATTGTTGGACAACGGCCATGCAAGAGGAGATGGATTCTCTGAAGAAGAATGATACGTACGAGTTAGTTCGATTGCCAAAAGGAAAGAAGACACTCAAGAACAAATGGGTGTACAAATTGAAGAAGGATGATGGCAAGCTGGTCAGATACAAGGCTCGATTAGTGGTCAAAGGTTTCACTCAGAGGAAGGGGATCGACTTTGACGAGATATTTTCACCGGTCGTGAAGATGAGTTCAATCAGAGTCATACTGGGACTAGCTGCTACCATGGATCTTCACTTGGAGCAACTCGACGTGAAGACCGCATTCTTGCATGGTGATCTTGATGAGGAGATATATATGGAACACCCGAAGGGTCGAGGTTAGAGGTAAAGAGGACATGGTCTGCCGGCTGAAGAAAAGCTTGTACGGTCTGAAACAAGCTCCACGGCAGTGGTTAAAGAAATTTGATTCTTTCATGGTGCATCAGGGTTCAAGAGAACAGATGCAGATCCATGTGTTTACGTCCGAAGATACTCTAACGGTAAATTTATCGTTCTTCTCCTGTATGTTGATGATATGCTAATTGTCGGACAAGATGTAGAGATGATTAGCAGGTTGAAGAAAGATTTGTCAAAGACGTTTGACATGAAGGATTTGGGTTCGCAAAGCGGATTCTCGGAATGGAGATTACCGAGATCGGAAAGCTGGAAATTGTGGTTATCCCAGGAGCACTATATTGAACGAGTTCTAGAGAGGTTCAATATGAAGGATGCTAAGCCAGTTAGCACGCCACTTGCCGCGCACTTTTCAGTTGCGAAAGAAATCCAGTCCATCAACAACTGAAGATGGAGAAGATGTCCCAGATGTTCCATATTCATCGGCGGTCGGAAGTTTGATGTACGCCATGGTGTGTACGAGGCCAGATATCGCTCACGCAGTTGGCGTTGTGAGTCGATTTCTATCGAATCCCGGGAAGTCACATGGGAAGCAGTGAAAGTGGATCTTGAGGTACCTGGGAGGAACTTCCAAATTATGCCTAACATTTGGAAGTGGTAAATGTTTTTTACAGGCTATAACGGATGCTGATATGGCCGGTGATCTCGACAGCAGAAAGTCAACGTCGGGATACATATTTACACTCTCAGGGGGAGCTATCTCATGGCAGTCGAGGTTACAGGAATGTGTTTCTTTATCAACTACTGAAGCAGAATATGTTGCAGCAACGGAAGCTGGCAAGGAGATGCTATGGTTGAAGAGATTCCTTCAGGAGTTGGGAATTCAGCAGGAGGAGTACATAATATTTTTGCGATAGTCAAAGTGCTTTGGACTTGAGCAGAATACTATGTATCACTCGAGGACGAAACACATCGATGTTCGTTATCATTGGCTCAGACTAGCTATTGAAGAGAAAGCGTTCAAGCTGCAGAAGATCCACACAGACAAGAATGTTGCGGACATTCTTACGAAGGTTATTCCAAGGAAAAGACAGAGTTCTGCGCCAGGCAAGCCGGCATGGGCTATCGCTGAGGCGGTAAATCTTCCCCACAAATAATGAAGAGGCTGGAGGGGGAGAATTGTTGACTTCCAGCCCACCTACCGCCCATCAGTTAGGGTTGTAAATGAATCGAATTTTTTGTTCGATTCGATATTCGATTCGAAATTTACGATTCGAATTCGTAAAATTCGAATATGAATCCGAATAAGAATATTTTTTTCGATTCGAATATTTCCGAATACGAATATGATATGTCGAGATTCGATTCGAATATTATCCGAATATTCGGATTCGAATAATTATTATATATAAATTTTAAATAATATAATATACTATATTACTTGCAATTAAATTGGTCCATGATATTAAATACTAAGATATTAGGCCCAGACCTAAGGCTATTAGGCCCAACTTGAAAGAAAACAAACTTAACCCAATTAAATACTTTGTTAAAAAAAAAAAATAAAATAAAGAAAGTATATAATCAACCAAAGCTACGACGGGTTTCTCCACAAATTCTTTTAACACAATTGAAAGTAGGTTTGTAAATGAATCGAATTTTTTTGTTTCGATTCGATATTCGATTCGAAATTTACGATTCGAATTCGTAAAATTCGAATATAGAATCCGAATAAGATATTTTTTTTCGATTCGAATATTTTCCGAATAACGAATATGAATATGTCGAGATTCGATTCGAATATTATCCGAATATTCGGATTCGAATAATTATTATATATAATTTTAAATAATATAATATACTATATTACTTGCAATTAAATTGGTCCATGATATTAAATACTAAGATATTAGGCCCAGACCTAAGGCTATTAGGCCCAACTTGAAAGAAAACAAACTTAACCCAATTAAATACTTTGTTAAAAAAATAAAATAAAAGAAAGTATAATCAACACAAAGCTACGACGGGTTTTCTCCACAAATTCTTTTAACACAATTGAAAGTTGAAACCCTAGCCAACAACGCCTAGCCAAGCTACGGGTCTACTGACGCCGACGATCACCCACCACTATCTCGGTTCTCTCTTGACGGCTCGCCACCACTTTGCCTCGACATTGAAGGGCTAAGGTATTTACCGTCGGCCTCTTCTGTTTTACTTCGAAATTGAACTAGGTATTGAGCCCTCATTTATTTTAGTGAGGTATCTTGCAGTCCTAATGGTTTAATACGACGTGTGTTGAATATGACGAAGGTTTCTCGTTAGTGTTGCTTATTGCTTGTGTAAATTTGGAATTTGTCACTGACGTTGTGTGTAAACCATAAGTTTTTCCATTAATTTTCTATTTTGAAGTGTGATTTATGAATTCCTCAAATGCAATGGAGCAAGTAGCCCAAGAAGATGGCACAGTACCAATGGAAGAAACTCATGAGGTAGACATTACATACTATTTGAAATATAACAGTGTACTCAACTTTCTTTGTATTTAATATTAATTTTAAATTAAAGGTATTGAGTACGAGAGTAGAAACAATGATGGAGGTGGTAGCATTGTAGATGAAGATGGGCCCGAAATCAAGAGGTAGGTGTTGAAGTTGAAGACGAGCCGGACGAAGACAAGGATGGTGAAAATGATGATGATGATGCAGTCGGTTTCAAAGGAAAAAGAAAAAGAAGACTTCAAAAGCTTATATTGATTTCGTCGAAGTTACTTCAATAGACGGGACTATTAAATATCAATGCAAACATTGCAAGACCCTCCTCTGTAAGCCAGCTTCTGCTATACAACAACTCACCTTTGGAATCATTCAAAGAGATGTCTTCAAAAGAAACTTCATGTGGATAAGCAAGCAACTTTGCAACTACAATCGGTGAAATCCAAGTTTGAGTTGCATCCTTATCAAATGGGAGATATGATCATATGAAGCAAAGAGAAGCTATTGCACATTGGATTCTAATGCACGAGCAAACCATTCAATGTCGTGGAAAATTATGGCTTTTCATTTATGTTCAAAGTTAATCTTCCAGAATTTGAGAAGATATCTCGCACCATGGCAAAGAACGATGTGATTAGTGTCTATGAGTTAGAGAAGAGGAAGTTACTCTTGATGCTGAAAAGCATCAATAAGATTTCATTGACGACCGACATTTGGAAGTCCAAGGTGCAAAAGATTTCCTATATGTGTGTTACCGGACACTTTGTTGACTCGCAATGGCAACTACAGAAACGGATTCTTAGCTTCATGCCTCTCCCACCGCCACACACCGGTAATGTTATTCTTAATATCTTATTTCTTACAATAATTATTAACTAGTATTTAGTTATTTAATTGAATCGTTGGTATTTGCTAGGTGTTGATATCTTTGATGGGCTTATGAAGTGCACAAAAGATTGGGGAATAGAACAAAAAGTCTTTACCATTTCCGTGGATAATGCTTCCAACAACGATTCGGCAATCCGAATTGCCAAAGAGACTTTCTCCAAGGGTCGTAAGTTGCCATTGGATGGTAAGTTGTTCCATGTAAGTGTACAGCTCACATTTTAAATCTTATCGTCCAAGACGGTCTTCAATGTATTCGATCCCATATTGAGGATGTCAAAGATAGTGTGCGGTTCATTAATCAGTCGGAGTCCAGATTGAGAAACTTTTCTGATATTATACATCACTTGGGAATTCCAGTGAAGAGATTAATCATTGATTGTCCTACTCGTTGGAATTCGACTTATGAAATGTTGGTTGAAGCTATCAAAGTTAAGGATGCATTTCCATCTTTGCACAAAGAGAACCTTTGTACAGCTCTTGTCCGAGTTCAGAAGATTGGAGTAAAGTCGAGGATGTTATTGACATTCTAGGAGTATTTTATGAAGCAACGCATGTAATTTCGGGTACTGATTATCCTACATCTAATGTTTTCTTGCTGTTATTTGGAGAGTCTTGCACGTGCTAAATGAGAAGGAAAACCATCCCGATGAGTTCATTAGAGGAATGATTCGAAAGATGAAGCTGAAGTTTGATAAATATTGGGGCAGCTGCAACCTTTTGATGGCTATTGGTGCCATACTTGATCCCAGGTTTAAATTGAGGTTAGTTGAATTTGCTTTCAAGAAAATATATAATGATGTAGATGCACGTGCAAATATGTCGAAGGTTCGGGATGCGTTGTATGAACTCTACTTTGAATATGTCCAAGATGATAATCTGAAATCTCGTAAAAGTTCATCGTTCGTGCCCGGTACGAGTTCTTCTGCTTCTTGTACGAGCTCAACTTCTAGAGGAAATATAATACCATCTGGTTTTATCTATGTTTGATGAGTATTTGAACACCGTTGAAGTTGATGGGCCTATTAAGTCGGAGTTGGATATTTACCTAGAGGAAGGGGTGTTTAGAAGCCAAGAAGGGGAGGTCACTTCTGGTTTTGATGCATTGGCTTGGTGGAAATCTCAAGAATTAAAGTTTAATACTTTGTCGAAATTGGCTCGTGATATTTTAGCTATTCCTGTTAGCACTGTGGCATCGGAGGCTACATTTAGTGCTGGGACCCCGAGTTTTGGATCCTTATCGTGCTAAGTTATCACCCGATATGGTGCAAGTTTTGATATGTGGAGCAGATTGGGTTCGACAACTTCATGGAAATCAATAAATCCATTAAGACATATGTAAGTTCTTTCTTATTTTTTTATACGTCACCGGATAATACATTGTTACTTGTGATAAACGTATTTTAATACGTTTATTGTTATGTTTATTTGGGTTATAATAGGAAAGTTTTGATCATTCTATGCATTTATTGGCTCTATTTACACCCATTTAAATATTATAGGACCTTCGAATGATTATCGAGCGAAAAGGAACGAAAACGAGGCGAAAACGACACGAAAATGACGAAGTTTGAAGCTGCCAGAAAGAAGTCACGGCCGTGAATGATCTTGCAAGAGGCCGTGAACGCGGGCAGTGAGTTCAATAGAGATAAGCCTCAAGATTCACGGCCGTGAATGCCTATGCAACTGACCGTGAATCGCGGCAGAGGGTTCTTCGAAGATGTGTACACCTCTTCACGGCCGTGAGTCATGACACCCTAAGCCGTGACAACAGGCAGTAGCTCAAGATTTTACATTCACGTCGTGAACATTTATGTACGAGGCCGTGAACCTGGACAGAGAGCTCAACGAAGGAAAATTCCATTCCTTCACGGCCGTGACTGCAGATGTAACAAGCCGTGACTCATGCCAGAAAGTCAAGAAATAGGGTTTTTAGCCGCCGTCACGGCCGTGAAGGCTCGTTAAGAGGCCGTGAACGTGCCAAATTTCAAGTTTTGGCCCATTTTCGAAGGATAAAAGGGAACCCTCCTTACAACTCAAGAACAACTTGATAGGGACGAAAAATTTAGAGCAAAGAGGAGAAGGAAGAACACTAGAAGCAGTCCCGTGATTCGGAGAAGCTCAAGGACGATCCGACGACGAAGCTACGTTCATACGATCGAGGAACGAGAGCTCCACCTCGAAAACGCCATATTCACTTCTTAGGGAAGTTTTTATGAGTTTTCTATCCTCGTTACCTTTAAATCTCGTTGTTGTGACGTTTAATATGAGTAGCTAATCCTCTTGTGTGTTTGGGAATAGATGAACGTTGGGTTATGTCGTAGTTAAGGCGTAGGATAATCGTGAACACGTGTATTCGACAATTTATCGTTCTATGATATTGTTTCTTCGTATCAATATGTCTATGTGTTGATATGAATGCGTGGTGTACGTTTAGGGCGACAGCTAAATAACGATCAGGCCGTTTATAGACGTTAGGATTCGAGTATAGGGCGACAGCAAATACTCGATCCTCGCAATCTAGTAATCGCTGAACTTAGATTCCCACGAACGTTTAGGGCGACAGCAAATCCGTGAGTGGGTAGGAAATTACTGCGATTTAGTCGATTTTCACGTCGGAGCGATATTCCGTAGCTTTAGCCGACAGCACCTAGCGGGATTCGAATCCCGAACACATATTTGTCACCTCAAGTCACTCTTACTATTTCTAGTTGTGCCTCCTTGTCTTCCAATACTTTAAGTTGCTTTGTTAAATTAGTTCATAGTATAAACAAATCCTGTTATTTTATTTAGGTTAAATATCGAATCGATAGGTCAATACTAGTAATCAATTTATTCCTCGTGTTCGATACTCGGATATTCACTATAGCTATATTACAAACGATAGGTACACTGTGCTATCGCGCGTGATTCTAGTTATAATATATTTGTTTTAATTATTACTTGACTCGCACAAACATTTATTTAACATACACGCACGCGATCAAGTTTTTGGGCGCCGTTGCCGGGGAATAGATTGATATTAGGAACACCCTAGTTCGGTAATTTAGCCATTTTATTTTACATTTTCTCAATTTTTCGTTAATTGCGTTATTTGTTTCCTACATTATTAGTCCGTCACCTTTTCAACATATTTATCTAGATCTTCGCTAATTTTCAGTTTCGCTCATTGAAGGTACTGTTTGATAGTGGATGACCCGAAGCCACCCTTCAGGTCCCATTGTTGAGGAAGATCCAGATTTCGAGCGAAAGTTACGAAGGCAGCTCAGATACAATTCAGAAGGAACGGCTAGTAATTATCAGGAAGCGCTGGTCAGCTATTCAGAGGATAACTCTCAGGAGTCAGCAGACAACTCTCGAACAGAGACGTCCAAAGACAATCGAGAGAAAGAAGTCGAGATGGCAGACCGAAGAACACCGACCCACCAAGACCAAGAAGAGGAACAATCGTTGCAAGATCTACTTTAAGAACGCCTCCCTCGGCGGTACAGAATCGGCGATTGTTATTCCTCCAATCGCGAACAACGATTTCGAGCTGAAGCATGCTTGGCTTCAGATGATCTTTCAGACGGCTCAATTTGAGGGGAACCCTGATGATGATCCGTACTCTCACCTGAAGGCATTCCTGACAGTAACAGACACCAAAAATCAGATCATGGGGTCCCGAGTGACGCGATTAAGCTAATGTTGTTTCCATTTTCACTCAAGTACAGGGCGAAGGACTGGTTGGAGATGCTACCGCCCAGATCAATCACTACTTGGGAAGAACTGAGAGCAGCATTCATCGGCCATTACTTCCCACTGTCAAAGGTATTGCGACTGAAGACGGAAATATCTCTTTTTCATCAGAAGGATTCGGAGAATCTTTACGAGGTGTGGGAGCGATACAAGGCGCTACTGAAGAGGTGCCCGCAGCACGGGATGTCGAAGGCAGCCCAGATAAACCGATTTCACGAGGGCTCAACGATCAGACTGTCCACATGTTAGACGGAGCCGCAGGAGGAGGGCTCGTGAAGCTCAATGCGACCGAGGCTTGGAACCTGATCGAGGATTACTCAAGAAACAGCTTCATGAGGGGTAACACGAGGATCAAGACGCCAGGCGTGTTCGGAGTTAGCGAGGAGACGGCCACGAATGCCAATTCGAAGCGCTCCAGCAACAAATTGCTGCAACAAACTCTCAGTTGCAGACAGTCATTGGCGCACTCCTACCGAAATCCGGGCAGACACAGCCCGTGAACGCTGTGGCGACCACCGCACCGACGCAGCATACGCCATACATACCCTTGTGCGGGATTTGTGGAGCAGCCCACGAGACCTCAGAATGCCAACTTGGGCAGCCGCTGGAGCACGTGGACTATATGGGCAATTACCAAGGTGGCCAGCGAAACTTCCAGCCTCGAGCACATCCAAACTTGGCGTATGGGAATCAAAACCACCAGGGGCAAGGACCGCCAGGATTTCAGCCTAGACCATCCGGTTTCCAAAACGGGGCGCCACGTCAATATCAGAATGCACCCGCCGGAGGATCTGAGGATATGAGGGAAATGAAGGATATGATGAAGACACTCCTCACCAATTTCAGCCAAACCACCGCAGCCCATGAGAGCCGAATGACGAAGATGGAGGAGTACATGGAGGCGAACGACGTGCGTGCCCAGAACACGGATGCCTCACTCAAGAAGTTGGAGCAACAGGTGGGGCAGATGGCGAAGCAATTGGCGGGGCGTCCTCAGGCTCACTCCCAAGCTACACCCGAACCGAATCCAAAGGAGTACTGCAAGCGGTGACTCTGAGGAATGGACGAGAACTGCAAGAAGTGCCCGCCAAGAAGAAGACCAAGGAGAACGCCAACTTCGAGAGCCACGATGAGCCCGAAGTGGAGGAGATCAGAGGCGATGATATCGAAAAGGCCGAAGCTGAGAAGGAAAAAGTCGAGCCTGAGAAAGAAAAGGCGAATGAGATCGAGCGGGCCGCCGGTGAAGCCATACCAGCCGAAGATTCCTTACCCGGCTCGACTGAAGAAGGACAAAGACGAGGCACAATTTGGTAAATTTATGGGTATGTGTAAGGAATTGCATATTAACCTACCTTTGTTGAAGCCATTACGCAGATGCCCAGCTTCGCCAAATTCTTGAAGGACCTATTGACGAACAGGAGGAAACTCGAACATGTTTCCACGGTGTGCTTACGAGGGGATGCTCGGCGATACTCCAAAATAAGATGCCGAAGAAGCTCAAAGACCCAGGGAGTTTACGATTCCCTGTCTTATAGGAGACTTAGTTGTTGAACGCGCTTTAGCTGATCTAGGAGCTAGCATAAATTTAATGCCGTATTCCATGTTTAAGCGTTTAGGACTAGGTGACCACGACCCACTAGGATGAGTCTTCAATTAGCTGATCGTTCGTTAAAATACCCTAGGGGTGTTATTGAGGATGTCCTAGTAAAGGTAGGTAAATTTGTGATTCCCGCCGACTTTGTTATCTTAGATATGGAGGAGGATGAGAACGTTCCATTGATTCTAGGTAGACCATTTTTAGCTACCGGTGAAACTATGATAGATGTTAGAAATGGGACGTTAACTTTGACGGTAGACGGTGAAAAAGTTACGTTCATATGGCTGAGTCGATGAAGAATACTAATGAGCATGATGATAAGTGCTACTACTTAGACGCTGTTGAGCATGATTTTTTCTTTTCTGTACAAGGTCTATCACAGTTCCCCTACGAGCAGGATACACAGAAATTTTGGCAATTGACGAGTGTGGGGAGGAAGTCGACGAGCCCATCATAGCTATTGACGAGAGTAGCGAGAAGACAAGGAAAAGAGCTCGGTCGAGGAGCCACCCGTCCTAGAGTTGAAGCCGTTACCTGACCACCTCGAGTATGCGTTTCTCGGAAACAATGGAGGGCTACCAGTCATTATTTCATCGAGTCTCGACGACGGACAGAAGGGCCAGCTTTTGGAAGTGTTGAGAGCACACAAGAAGGCATTGGCGTGGAAGTTATCCGACATCAGAGGGATCAGTCCGAGCTACTGTACGCATAAGATCCTGATGGAGGACGAGTTTAAGCCAGTCGCCCAACGTCAAAGGCGACTCAATCCGAATATGAAAGATGTCGTGAAGAAAGAGGTTATCAGCTATTAGACGCGGGGATGATCTACCCTATCTCAGATAGCGCTTGGGTAAGTCCGGTCCAAGTGGTCCCGAAGAAGGGAGGAATGACGGTCGTCACTAACGATAAAATGAATTGATTCCAACAAGGACCGTTACTGGGTGGCGTGTGTGCATCGACTACAGAAAATTAAACGACGCCACGAGAAAGGACCATTTCCCCTTACCATTTATTGATCAAATGCTAGAAAAATTATCTGGTCATTCATTTTATTGCTTTCTTGATGGTCTTTCAGGATATCTGCAGATTCCCATTGCACCTGAGGACCAGGAGAAGACCACATTCACTTGTCCCTTCGGTTACGTTTGCGTATCGAAGGATGCCATTCGGCCTATGCAACGCTCCGGCCACCTTCCAGCGATGTATGATGGCAATATTCGACGAGTTGGTAGGTGAGGTAATGGAGGTGTTTATGGATGATTTCGTATTTGGGTCGTCGTTTGATGTATGCCTTGCTAATCTGAAGCTTGTACTCGCACGCTGCGAAGAAACGAACTTGGCACTTAATTGGGAGAAGTGTCATTTCATGGTTCGAGAGGGTATAGTTCTGGGCCATAAGATTTCCTCTAAAGGAATCGAAGTGGACCGAGTAAATTAGAGACAATAGAAAAATTACCTGTCCCCTCGAACGTGAGATCAATTAGGAGTTTTCTAGGACATGCTGGCTTCTATCGTAGGTTCATTAAGGATTTTTCTAAAATTGCTCGACCCATGTCTAGATTACTTGAGAAAGATGCTCCGTTTGATTTTAACGATGAATGCTTGCATGCCTTTAATTTGCTTAAGGAGCGATTGATTGCAGCACCTATCATGGTTGCCCCCGATTGGGGGTTGCCCTTTGAACTAATGTGCGATGCAAGTGATTACGCAGTGGGAGCCGTGCTAGGGCAGCGTAAGGATAATCATTTCAGGCCAATTTACTACGCCAGTAAGACGTTAGACACAGCCCAGGCAAACTATACGACCACAGAAAAGGAGCTTTAGCTGTCGTGTTCGCCTTCGATAAATTCAGGTCATACTTATTTTATCGAAAGTTATTGTTTTTACTGATCACTCTGCCCTTAAGTATTTACTAGCGAAGCCGGACGCCAAGCCTCGGCTAATTAGATGGGTCTTACTCCTTCAAGAGTTCGATATAGAGATCCGAGATAAAAAAGGGGCAGAGAATTTGGCGGCGGATCACCTCTCTCGACTAGAGGAGTCCGAAATTTACAACAAGGACGGCAAAGAGATTCAGGACACATTCCCAGACGAGCACTTGTATGCAATACAAGTGGTAAGTGACGATATTCCTTGGTTTGCAGATTACGCTAACTATCTTGTTGCGAGGGTTCTACCAAAGGGATACACAAGTCAGCAAAAGAAGAAATTCTTTTCTGACTTGAAGTATTACTTTTGGGAAGATCCATATCTGTTCAGGCGATGTGCAGACCAGATGATACGACGATGTGTTGCTCCCCCTGAGACGACGAAGATTCTAGGGCATTGCCATAGCGGACCTACTGGAGGGCATTATGCAGCCAATCGAACAGCTCAGAAGGTGCTGGAAAGCGGGTTTTATTGGCCAACGATTTTCAAAGACGCCCAACGGTACGTTGACATTTGTGATCAATGTCAGCGCACAGGTAATATCTCAAAACGTGA
The DNA here is from genome assembly GCA_027422505.1 of Craterostigma plantagineum. Taxonomy (NCBI): domain Eukaryota; kingdom Viridiplantae; phylum Streptophyta; class Magnoliopsida; order Lamiales; family Linderniaceae; genus Craterostigma; species Craterostigma plantagineum. The sequence continues at coordinate 51,212 of JAPQWV010001592.1, forward strand.
TGAAATGCCTCAAAATTTTATTCTAGTTTCTGAGATTTTCGATGTTTGGGGTATAGATTTCATGGGGCCCGTTTCCTAGTTCGTATAATAATAAGTACATTCTGGTTGCTGTAGACTATGTGTCTAAGTGGGCCGAGGCGCAAGCTTTACCCACGAACGATGCTAGGGTTGTTGTGCGATTTTTACGAGCATTAATTTCACGATTTGGGGCACCTAGATGCATCATTAGCGATAGAGGCACCCATTTCTGTAACACCCAATTTGCACGTACCTTAGATCGATATGGTGTTAAACACAGTCTGTCCACCCCTTATCACCCTCAGGCTAGCGGTCAGGTAGAAGTCGTGAACCGCGAGTTAAAACGTATTCTTGAGAAAACTATAGCTGGGAACCGTAAGGAGTGGGCTAATAAGCTTAATGACGCACTTTGGGCGTATAGAACCGCGTATAAGACACCAATAGGTACTACACCGTATAGATTGGTTTACGGGAAGGCATGCCACCTCCCCGTAGAAATCGAACATAAAGCCTATTGGGCAATTAAGTCATTGGATATGGATTTGGGGAAAGCCGGTGAAAAGCGGCAGCTCCAAATTAATGAGCTTGACGAGTGGCGTTTATCAGCTTATGATAACGCCAGAATGTATAAAGAGCGTTCAAAAGTCTACCATGATAACAAAATTAGGCACAGACGAGAATTTCAAGAAGGGGACCAAGTCCTCCTCTTTAATTCTCGACTTAGGCTTTTTCCTGGTAAGCTTAGGTCACGTTGGTCAGGACCGTTCACTTTACTCGTGTTTTCTCATACGGTACTGTTGAGATTTCAGGTATGGGGCAGGGTACTTTCAAGGTGAACGGGCATCGATTGAAGCATTATCATGGAGGCGAGGAAGATTTGAGCGATAAGGAGGTATTATACCTCGATTTCAAGCCAGCATAAGAGCCTAGGAAGGACGTCAGGCTGAGACGTTAAAAGAAGCGCTCATTGGGAGGCAACCCAGGTATTTCTATTTTATGTTTTAGGTATATTTAATAATAAAAAAATAAAAAAATAAAAAAATAAAAATCTAAAACTATATATTAAATTAAATAAAACAATAATAACAACAATAATAATAATAACAGTAATAGTTAATTAATAATAAGTTTATTACAAACATCGAAGATGGGTACAACGCAGGATCGAAAGATGAGATAGGAACATAGTTTTACTACAATGATGGTTACAACACCATTACAACGTGTGAAAGACCAAGACAAAAGCAAATTAAAACTGCGAACAAAAGACAGAACAATAGTTTATTTTGCTTCATAAGGGCGGGTTACTCACAAGTGCACCTTGTGAGAACCCAACACACGAAAGCGAGTAAAACTGCGAACAAACCCACAAGAAGAGCGAAGTAGAGTGACAGCATATCTAAGTTGCGTCGAACCCTAACGTATTCTTCACTCTCATTCTCACGGTCTTGCTGCTGTCCCCAATACATAGTGGCTAGCTAACCCAGAAATTTCAAAAATAAGATTGTAAAGACGTAGGATTTATGGTAAATGATGCTATTGTGTTGTTCTACCACTGTCTATTTATAGGCATGAACGGCACAAAAATATCATTGTCGTATCAGCAAATCCCATAAATGATACAGACGAATTTTTGACTTGGATGATCTGACGCCGAGCGAGAAAGTGATATTTCGTTTGTCGATTATCAGATTTTCCTTGCGCCAATCGTTCTCGAAAAATTCGTTGATTGCGTGTCAATCATAGTTAAAATATATATTAAATAATAAAAAGTATTATAAATAAATAAAAAAAAAAAAATTTATAGAAGTCACGGCCAATGATTCGACAGTCACGGCCGCGACCATGGCCAACTATAGCCACTGCTAAAATTCACGGCCATGTGCTTAGTCACTCACGGCGTGAGTCGTTGAGCAACAACCCTATCTCACACTGCCAACATTCACGGTTAGTGTCCCGCGAGTCACGGCCGTGAACTATGGATTACTCGTACACTGCCCTTCGTCACGGCTTGTGGATACCAATTCACGGCCGTGACTCCGACGGTTTATAAAAAAAAAAAAAAAATAAAAAAAAAAATAAAAAAAAAATAAATAAAAAAAAATAATAATAATAATAATAAAAAAACAAAAAAACAAAAAACAAAAAAAAACGAAAAAAAAAAAAAAAAAAAAAAAAAAAAGGTGTCACGGCCCGTGCCTCGTAAGTCACGGCCGTGAATGTGACGGGTTGAACTCACTGCCCGACTTCACGGCCCATGGCACTTGACTCACGGCCGTGAGAGCGACGAAAGGAGCATTCTGCTCGGTTCACGGCTAATTGCGAGGCATTCACGGCCGTGACTCTGCGATTTTCAACTATTAAAACTCATTTCATCTCCTCCTTTCGCTATTTCACACCGAACAACATCCAACCATCGACGATTTCTCGCCAAATTCATCCGAAAAACACAACTCCGGCCACAACGTTTGCCACTTGCATTTTTAGCGACATCATAACACCCACCTTCCCTCTTTTTCACAGTGATTCACTCAACAAGGTATGTCATTCTCTCGCAAGGCTTTTAATGAACGATTTTCGCATTTTTTAGGATTTGGGTTCGAATTGAACGTTCACATTGCTCTCCCGTGGAAAGATTTATGCTATAAACGTTTTTTGCTTAACAGATTTATCGTTTTGGTGTATTAATTTCGATTTTGGGCGATGAACCCTAATTTTCGAAATTGGGGCTTTTACAATTTGGGTTAATTTTGGTGTTTGTATTGCTCTTTATGGTTCGATATATGCTATGAACGCCTTTGGTTCGTTTAATTTCTTGATTCCGTCCAATAATTTTCGATTTGGAATGATAAACCCTAATGACGAGATTTTGGGAATTTGGAAAATTTTGCCCAAATTGGTTGCTTTTCATGGATCATTTTGCGTTGGATAATCGTCTAATGTTGAGGAATGTGCTTGATGGATTGATTATTGCAATTAGGAGTATTTTAGATTGTCTTGTATGTATTCGACAAAATGCCGCTTTGAAATTGTAAATGTTCTTGTTTTACGAATTGTGAATTTTTGTCGCGACGTTGGTCGAGTCGAGCTGTGTTGATTATCATTTTCTCGCCAACTAACATTTGGACATCTAGGTACCATGGGTAAAAGCAGAACCGCTGCAGGACGTGCTAACGATTCACCATCAACGAGTCGTCCACGTCGAGGACAACGCACGACGACACTGCTAGAGGCTATGGGGCAGTTTGACGATGAGACGCACCAGGCCCGTTACAACAGGCTAAAGAGCACGGAATTCATTCTGACTGATCAGATTGACCACGACACGCTGGAAAAATATCACATCGACCAGCAAGTGGCCGGCTACGCGTCCCTCAGCGGATGGCTCGACTTCTTCCACATTGACGAGCCGGCCTATAAGGAGCTAACCTTGGAGTTCTTATCCACCTACAATTTCAACGAGCACGGGCGTGACAAAATCACATTCAGGGCGTTTAATACAGAGCATACCGTCGATGAAGACGATATTTGCACGGCGCTTGGATTGAATGTACCAGACTTTGGAGAACAGGGCCAATACCCAGATGCATATTACAAGGAGTACCTTAGCTATCCGCCGCAGCGCCAGACCTATTGGGAGGAACTCGTGCGACCCGGCGAACCTGCCTTTAGTGTGAAGACCTCGAAAGCGTCTTCGCTCAGGAGCCCTGGTTTACGTTACATCCACCGGTTGCTTTCGACTTCGCTCACACCAAGGGGCGACTCGCACGGCGCGATTGGACTTCGCGATCTGTACTACTTGGTCAGGATGCAGCATGGTCAACTGGTGCACTTAGGATTGGGCATGGCACACGCCTTCAGTGCCCAGGCTGATGTTCGTAGTCACGGGAAGATCGCAGTGGGGCCGTTTATTACGAAGGTTATCAAGGGGATGAACTTGTGGCCAGCGAATCCACCAGAGATGACGATTGTGGGTGGGCGAAACCTGGTGAACGAGGACATGATGCTCAAGATGAAGATGCTGATCAAAGCGCCGAATTGGTCCCGTTCGAACAAGGTCTTTGTTTGGCACGCAGTTTACCGTGGGCAGACGGACCTCGGTGAAGCATTCCCTGAGCCACTGGAAATTGAGGGTGCGGGGCCATTCCCCTTCACCCAGACACTGCCGGCACTTCCCATTCCTCCGGCTACCACGAGGGGGAATCATCAGGGGTCGCTCCTTACGCGTCAGCCGCAGACCTTCACACACTGCGCGAGGACATGCTCCGCTACCATCAGGAGGCCATACAGCGTGACGAGGAGACACGACGCCGTCAGGACGAGTACGAGCGTCGAAACGAGGAAGCCCACAGACGCTATCGCGAGGAGCAAGAGCGATATGAGATGGCTCTTAAAGCCATGGAAGACGCGGTCAGGCGATCACAGGAGTCACTGGCGTTCCTTCGCCCTCGGCCGCCCTCACCACCACCACCTTAGTTCCAACTGCAGTTGGGATTTTTCTTTGTAAAACACTGTCTGTTTGGTCTAGTCATCCAGACACTTTTGATGATTATGACTCGTTTTGCTGTTTACTTCTTATTTCCATCGTACGTTTAATTTTCTTTTCAGTGTTTTCAGGAAACGTGTCACAATTTACGCCACTACAACCCAAATATTCACAATCAGTGAAGCAACCATGTTCAAACTATATCAAATGATGGAGGCAGGGCCACGCCAATTTTTCAGGGGAGTCACGTTCTTTTCAACTTCTTTTACCTTCCTGTTATTTATTTTACACGTTGAGGACAACGTGAATCTTAAGTGTGGGGAGGGGGAATTGTGTTGGGAATTTTGTTGAAAAGTTACGTGAAATTTTTTTTAGGTGCCGTGGCTATTAAATCTATGAAAATATGGCATGATTGTTTGCGTTCATCTCAATGTGGATTGCATATTAGGGAGTCTAGTGAGCGATGAAAGACATGCATCAGTGATTTAATCTTTTCAGCATGAATAGATATAGTGTGCTTTGAGAGATTCACACACATAACCCATGTTCCGTTGTGAGAGTTTGAGCTGACGAGCTTTTGCTCATTTTTCTTGGTTGTGTGAGTAGTGCATAATTTACGTCTCTCTAGAACTTGCTTGTTTGATACGCATTGAAATTGCTTATAGTATGTTTGTATGAATATGACGAAGGCATTAGGAAATAAGTCCAGGGCCAAAGTTTCCAACCACGACTGATCACCGTAGTTAGCCACTTTGAGCCTAAGCCTATTTATTTCTTACACTTCGTATATCATAAGCCACTAACCTAAATTAGCCTCCAGAGATCATCTGAACCCGAGTTAAGCAGGAAGTGAAGGTTGAATGTCAAAGTCGAAAGCGAGTCGGATGACCCGACAACTCCGAGACAACGCCGAAAGCAGTGGAGAACGCCTCAATGTGAAAAAAAAAAAAAAAGAAAAAAAAAAGCGAAGTGGAACGAGGATAAGCTATTGAAAAAAAAAAAAAAAAAAGAACCTTTCCTTTGATAATCTTCCGGTCTCGTGAATTCCACATCATTCCATCATTTCGAGACTTGGAAGAAGAAAGGCTTCGTGGAACGCAGCAGAAATAAGAGAATATGAAGACGGCGTAATCAAAAGGGTTGATCCTGGCGCGCTTTAGACAATGACATGAAGACCGACACGACTGCTACTCATATGTGATCCCACTACCACCTCATTACTATCTGAACCCATTTAACCCGAAAAGACCTTCTGATTCATGCTAACTGCTTTAAGTTGTAGACGTGCGATTGACTAGCAAGCATATGGTAGAGACTAGATTATTGCATGAATTGAGTGATTCACCGATTTATTGGCCTATACACTGAGTGATTTGAGTGAATCCCTGTGAGGTGTGGATCTCGATTGGTAGTGCTATGGAAAATTCGTGTTGATAAGTCCTGATTATTGTTGCAGTGTCTATAATTGCTTGCTTGATTTCATTTGTGTTTTCCATCTGCGTTGGTGAATTGTGAATGGTCATGCCATTATCTTGATAACCTTTTCTTGCTTTAATTTGCTTGAGGACAAGCAAAAGCTCAAGTGTGGGGAGGTTTGATAAACGTATTTTAATACGTTATTGTTATGTTTATTTGGGTTATAATAGGAAAGTTTTGATCATTCTATGCATTTATTGGCTCTATTTACACCCATTTAAATATTATAGGACCTTCGAATGATTATCGAGCGAAAAGGAACGAAAACGAGGCGAAAACGACACGAAAATGACGAAGTTTGAAGCTGCCAGAAAGAAGTCACGGCCGTGAATGATCTTGCAAGAGGCCGTGAACGCGGGCAGTGAGTTCAATAGAGATAAGCCTCAAGATTCACGGCCGTGAATGCCTATGCAACTGACCGTGAATCGCGGCAGAGGGTTCTTCGAAGATGTGTACACCTCTTCACGGCCGTGAGTCATGACACCCTAAGCCGTGACAACAGGCAGTAGCTCAAGATTTTACATTCACGGTCGTGAACATTTATGTACGAGGCCGTGAACCTGGACAGAGAGCTCAACGAAGGAAAATTCCATTCCTTCACGGCCGTGACTGCAGATGTAACAAGCCGTGACTCATGCCAGAAAGTCAAGAAATAGGGTTTTTAGCCGCCGTCACGGCCGTGAAGGCTCGTTAAGAGGCCGTGAACGTGCCAAATTTCAAGGTTTTGGCCCATTTTCGAAGGATAAAAAGGGAACCCTCCTTACAACTCAAGAACAACTTGATAGGGACGAAAAATTTAGAGCAAAGAGGAGAAGGAAGAACACTAGAAGCAGTCCCGTGATTCGGAGAAGCTCAAGGGACGATCCGACGACGAAGCTACGTTCATACGATCGAGGAACGAGAGCTCCACCTCGAAAACGCATATTCACTTCTTAGGGAAGTTTTTATGAGTTTTCTATCCTCGTTACCTTTAAATCTCGTTGTTGTGACGTTTAATATGAGTAGCTAATCCTCTTGTGTGTTTGGGAATAGATGAACGTTGGGTTATGTCGTAGTTAAGGCGTAGGATAATCGTGAACACGTGTATTCGACAATTTATCGTTCTATGATATTGTTTCTTCGTATCAATATGTCTATGTGTTGATATGAATGCGTGGTGTATCGTTTAGGGCGACAGCTAAATAACGATCAGGCCGTTTATAGACGTTAGGATTCGAGTATAGGGCGACAGCAAATACTCGATCCTCGCAATCTAGTAATCGCTGAACTTAGATTCCCACGAACGTTAGGGCGACAGCAAATCCGTGAGTGGGTAGGAAATTACTGCGATTTAGTCGATTTTCACGTCGGAGCGATATTCCGTAGCTTTAGCCGACAGCACCTAGCGGGATTCGAATCCCGAACACATATTTGTCACCTCAAGTCACTCTTACTATTTCTAGTTGTGTCTCCTTGTCTTCCAATACTTTAAGTTGCTTTGTTAAATTAGTTCATAGTATAAACAAATCCTGTTATTTATTTAGGTTAAATATCGAATCGATAGGTCAATACTAGTAATCAATTTATTCCTCGTGTTCGATACTCGGATATTCACTATAGCTATATTACAAACGATAGGTACACTGCCTATCGCGCGTGATTCTAGTTATAATATATTTGTTTAATTATTACTTGACTCGCACAAACATTTATTTAACATACACGCACGCGATCAACTTGTATGTTATTTTCTTTCTTGCTAATTGATGCCACTGTGGCAGCTGTAGGTGTTTTTCTTTGTTGCAATCTGTTTAGTGGTAGGTTCATTAATATAGATAATTCTTTTCTTTGTTATCATATGTCACTTGACTAACTTCTTATCTTGTTTATAGGTGGAGGAAGAATCGGTTGATGTGGTATTGCAAGGTTGATGATCGATAGCAAATTTAGAAAATGATTATTTATATTTCTCGCAGATTTGATGGGTTTTGTAAGGTTAACTTGTTGAACAAATGATGTTTGTTGGTACTAGGTGTTGGTTGTATTTGTTGGTGTTGATTTTGCTGAACAATTACGTTTTTTGTAAGATTTATGCCTTTAATTATTTTCTTGTATTTTTTGTTTTATACAGGTATTGTAAAAAAAATTCGAATCCGAATATTCGAATATTTTCGAATATATTCGAATATCATAATCGAATCGAATACGAATCATTTTCAGGATTCGAATAAAAAACGAATACGAATCCGAATATTCGGAAAAATAATCGAATCCAAATAAAATATGACAGTATTCGATTCGATTCGATTCGTTTGCATCCCTAATTGAAAGTTGAAACCCTAGCCAACAACGCCTAGCCAAGCTACGGGTCTACTGACGCCGAGATCACCACCACTATCTCGGTTCTCTCTTGACGGCTCGCCACCACTTTGCCTCGACATTGAAGGGCTAAGGTATTTACCGTCGGCCTCTTCTGTTTTACTTCGAAATTGAAACTAGGTATTGAGCCCTCATTTATTTTAGTGAGGTATCTTGCAGTCCTAATGGTTTAATACGACGTGTGTTGAATATGACGAAGGTTTCTCGTTAGTGTTGCTTATTGCTTGTGTAAATTTTGGAATTTGTCACTGACGTTGTGTGTAAAACCATAAGTTTTTCCATTAATTTTCTATTTTGAAGTGTGATTTATGAATCCTCAAATGCAATGGAGCAAGTAGCCCAAGAAGATGGCACAGTACCAATGGAAGAAATCATGAGGTAGACATTACATACTATTTGAAATATAACAGTGTACTCAACTTTCTTTGTATTTAATATTAATTTTAAATAAAGTATTGAGTACGAGAGTAGAAACAAATGATGGAGGTGGTAGCATTGTAGATGAAGATGGGCCCGAAATTCAAGAGGTAGGTGTTGAAGTTGAAGACGAGCCGGACGAAGACAAGGATGGTGAAAATGATGATGATGATGCAAGTCGGTTTCAAAGGAAAAAGAAAAAGAAGACTTCAAAAGCTTATATTGATTTCGTCGAAGTTACTTCAATAGAGGGACTATTAAATATCAATGCAAACATTGCAAGACCCTCCTCTGTAAGCCAGCTTCTGCTACAACAACTCACCTTTGGAATCATTCAAAGAGATGTCTTCAAAAGAAAACTTCATGTGGATAAAGCAAGCAACTTTGCAACTACAATCGGTGAAATCCAAGTTGAGTTGCATCCTTATCAAATGGGAGATATGATCATATGAAGCAAAGAGAAGCTATTGCACATTGGATTCTAATGACGAGCAAACCATTCAATGTCGTGGAAAATTATGGCTTTCATTTATGTTCAAAGTAATCTTCCAGAATTTGAGAAGATATCTCGCACCATGGCAAAGAACGATGTGATTAGTGTCTATGAGTTAGAGAAGAGGAAGTTACTCTTGATGCTGAAAAGCATCAATAAGATTTCATTGACGACCGACATTTGGAAGTCCAAGTGCAAAAGATTTCCTATATGTGTGTTACCGGACACTTTGTTGACTCGCAATGGCAACTACAGAAACGGATTCTTAGCTTCATGCCTCCCCACCGCCACACACCGGTAATGTTATTCTTAATATCTTATTCTTACAATAATTATTAACTAAGTATTTAGTTATTTAATTGAATCGTTGGTATTTGCTAGGTGTTGATATCTTTATGGGCTTATGAAGTGCACAAAAGATTGGGGAATAGAACAAAAAGTCTTTACCATTTCCGTGGATAATGCTGTCCAACAACGATTCGGCAATCCGAATGCCAAAGAGACTTTCTCCAAGGGTCGTAAGTTGCCATTGGATGTAAGTTGTTCCATGTAGGTGTACAGCTCACATTTTAAATCTTATCGTCAAGACGGTCTTCAATGTATTCGATCCCATATTGAGGATGTCAAAGATAGTGTGCGGTTCATTAATCAGTCGGAGTCCAGATTGAGAAACTTTTCTGATATTATACATCACTTGGGAATTCCAGTGAAGAGATTAATCATTGATTGTCCTACTCGTTGGAATTCGACTTATGAAAGGTTGGTTGAAGCTATCAAAGTTAAGGATGCATTTCCCATCTTTGCACAAAGAGAACCTTTGTACAGCTCTTGTCCGAGTTCAGAAAGATTGGAGTAAAGTCGAGGATGTTATTGACATTCTAGGAGTATTTTATGAAGCAACGCATGTAATTTGGGGTACTGATTATCCTACATCTAATGTTTTCTTGCTGTTATTTGGAGAGTCTTGCACGTGCTAAATGAGAAGGAAAACCATCCCGATGAGTTCATTAGAGGAATGATTCGAAAGATGAAGCTGAAGTTTGATAAATATTGGGGCAGCTGCAACCTTTTGATGGCTATTGGTGCCATACTGATCCCAGTTTTAAATTGAGGTTAGTTGAATTTGCTTTCAAGAAAATATATAAGATGTAGATGCACGTGCAAATATGTCGAAGGTTCGGGATGCGTTGTATGAACTCTACTTTGAATATGTCCAAGATGATAATCTGAAATCTCGTGTAAAAGTTCATCGTTCGTGCCCGTACGAGTTCTTCTGCTCTTGTACGAGCTCAACTTCTAGAGGAAATATAATACCATCTGGGTTATCTATGTTTGATGAGTATTTGAACACCGTTGAAGTTGATGGGCCTATTAAGTCGGAGTTGGATATTTACCTAGAGGAAGGGGTGTTTAGAAGCCAAGAAGGGGAGGTCACTTCTGGTTTTGATGCATTGCTTGGTGGAAATCTCAAGAATTAAAGTTTAATACTTTGTCGAAATTGGCTCGTGATATTTTAGCTATTCCTGTTAGCACTGTGGCATCGGAGGCTACATTTAGTGCTGGGACCAGAGTTTTGGATCCTTATCGTGCTAAGTTATCACCCGATATGGTGCAAGTTTGATATGTGGAGCAGATTGGGTTCGACAACTTCATGGAATCAATAAATCCATTAAGACATATGTAAGTTCTTTCTTATTTTTTTATACGTCACCGGATAATACATTGTTACTTGTATGTTATTTTCTTTCTTGCTAATTGATGCCACTGTGGCAGCTGTAGGTGTTTTTCTTTGTTGCAATCTGTTTTAGTTGTAGGTTCATTAATATAGATAATTCTTTTCTTTGTTATCATATGTCACTTTGACTAACTTCTTATCTTGTTTATAGGTGGAGGAAGAATCGGTTGATGTGGTATTGCAAGGTTGATGATCGATAGCAAATTTAGAAAATGATTATTTATATTTCTCGCAGATTTGATGGGTTTTTGTAAGGTTAACTTGTTGAACAAATGATGTTGTTGGTACTAGGTGTTGGTTGTATTTGTTGGTGTTGATTTTTGCTGAACAATTACGTTTTTTGTAAGATTTATGCCTTTTATTATTTTCTTGTATTTTTTGTTTTATACAGGTATTGTAAAAAAAATTCGAATCCGAATATTCGAATATTTTCGAAATATATTCGAATATCATAATCGAATCGAATACGAATCATTTTCAGGATTCGAATAAAAAACGAATACGAATCCGAATAGTCGGAAAAATAATCGAATCCAAATAAAATATGACAGTATTCGATTCGATTCGATTCGTTTGCATCCCTACCATCAGTGTTGAAAAAGGAAAAAAAAAAAAATAAATAAATATTATATTATAATATTATTTTAATGAAAGGTTTATATTGAAGGGCGACGCGGCGCATTCCTGGCCACGCGTTTTGAGCGGTCCAGAAGAGCTGAAGACATCTATAAATAGGATGAGGATTCTTCAGTTATATTATCGCAAGCTCATTCGAGTTTTACTATATAGAGAGAAGTAGTTCGAGTGAATTGTGAGATTATCAGTTCAGGTAGAAAAATGATAGGGTTCCACATTCACAGAGAGGTGTGAGGTATACACGAGTGGTAAAAGTGAGATAGTAAAAATTCGAGGGTTGTAATTTTTACTATAGTGAAGATTTTGCCGACTCGGCCGTGGTTTTTCCCTCTTCGTTAACAGAGGGTTTTCCACGTTAAAGTTCTGGTGTTCTTATTACCTTACGTAATTTTATTTTTACCGTGGTAGTTACTGTGCGGGTCCCACCAAATTTACCCCGTGGTCCCACTTCTCCCTATTGTCGTACCGAGCCAAACGGGACCTGTTTCGCCGCGGGGCCCACTGACCACCGCGGGGCCCACCACCATTCCCAACAATTATCAATAGCATCGACAATTGGTTCAGGGTTAGAAGAAGAAGAGTACGTACCACTGTTATTAAGCCTCGTTTTCTTAGAAGCACGCTCCATTGGCATTGTTGTTTTCCATTTCGGATCATCTTTCACAACGGACCACACATGCTCGTGACAGAAATGCTTCTTTTTATTATGGTGATACAATTCCAGAGCATGAGCTTTGTACATCTCATCATTCCAACCACTGTGATGTTCACCGACCAAGCGATTGTAGTATTGGTTGAATCATTAACCATCCGAGACATCCAAAACCAATGTGATTTGATATTCTCTTTCGTTCTCATTGGACCACGCCCTTTGTTTTCGTTGAAGTATTCCGTTATTCGATTCCAAAAGTCACCTTCTTTTTTAGAGCTCCCATCTGCTGCAGTTGGAAATTGTAAGCCAAGCACTTGCTAACAATTCTCATCTTCAATGCCCATTGTGTTTTTGACATTTAACTTGTCTGCGTTGGCTCATCCGAGATTACAGGACCTGAAAATGGTTGAAACTGAGAGCTCCCACTAGATCCTGGCGTGGTAGGTTCTTTCCAGAACTATCACCACTGGTGATGACGTTATGAAAATTCGGCATATTAATTTGAGGAATAGCAGAAAATTGTTGGTATTAGGAAAATTCGGCATATTATTGCTATTGAAAAATTGGGGCGAATAACCAAAAGTACTGAGAATTTGTAGGAAAATTCGGGTATATTGGATTTGGGATTGAGGTTGATTTGTGAGATAGAATGATTTTGGTTGGTGTTTCGGAACTATCTGCCATAACCAGCGGAAATTGCAGTGAACAAAGCCACAATATTATTAAAGAAATGAAGAAGAAAGGACACGAAAAAAATGAGTGAGAAAAGAACAAGTGGAAGTCTCAAAATTCATATACAAAACCATGTTTGTGCCCCCAAATATTAAACCGATATTTTGTGATAAAATGAAACGGTAATTTTCAGAATTAAAGGCAAAACTAAAAAAGAATGTGAGTCCAACGGCATTATTACTGTTTATCTACATTTCAACATTTATTTTTCAATATTAATTGCAGTGAGTCCCACAGACATAATTCAAAATAAAATTAAAATAGAAAATGTCATGGACCGATGTCATACCCATGATACAGTTCATGGATAAACCCACCACAATGATTGATGTGTCATATAAACTGAACATCAGCTCTATGACACATTGGTATATTGTGGACACCCTTATTCAGTTTCTTATTATAAATTTAATAATTATTATCTTTTTCAGTTGACACGCACGAATACTAGCAAGTGTACTAGTCGTGCAAGTAGTATAAAATGGACGTGTGAGTCCAAGTATCGATCCACGAGGACAGCGCGATTAATTTTAAGATATTATTCTGAAATTTAATTTAGACTAAAACGAGTTTTTATTTTTTGTGGATTAATAAAATAAAATGCTAATAAAAAATAACATAATAAACAAGAAGAAAATGGATAAATCAACGACGGATGTGGTCAAGGCACATGCTCGGCACAAAATATTCCTACATATTTATACGACTGATTTTTATCTAAACAATATAAATCTAGTTAAGGTAGAAATTCCTAAAATAATCGCTACCGTTTGTCCCGCAATAGCGATCCTATGCGAAAATGAACCAATCAACTATATTTCTATATGACTGTAGTTACTCCGCACGCATTCGGCTTTGAATTTCCCCGAGTTTAGACGCTTTCGGCGCCTAAAATCTCGGAAACCACACGGACGAAACCGAATTCCATTTCTGGTCGTTTTACGTCGTGGTACACGTTATCTATTGTTCTAACGGTCTAATCACTTTGTCCGTCTCATAAACCAATCAATATCGTGCACATGTTGATCAGACATACGAAAGCATTAAACACAGATAACGAACACGTAACTTAAATCATATAATTAAATAAAGTACCAATAGCATAACACGCAATAATAGTTCGGCCTAACACTCCTTAACCACATAACGACTCACGCTAACATATTAATAGCGAAAGCAACGAAGGTTTAAACAAGCACATAGGTAAAACAACACAGTAAAAGGAAATATATAAAATTACGCCCCTCACAGTACTTTCGTCGAACAGGTGGTTGGCGACTGAGAAGCGCCTTGGACCCTCGGCTCGTTTCTTGACTGCTGAGTTTCGTTATCAGCCGTGCCGCCAAGAATATCGCCCTCGTAGGTATATGCTCGTTTGTATGGCCTAAGCTCCGGTGTGGGTTTTTTTTTTTGGGTGCGTGAGGAGTCTTTAAGTGGTCTGAGAGAGGATGCTCGTGATGAAACTGGGAGATGCCTGGTTGTAGGGAAATCTTCCGTTGGTAGCGGGATGTGGCGTTTGGGTTTGAGGTGCTTAAGCGTGAGGTGCGTGTGCCCTTAGAGCTGCCTGCTTTGCTTGATGGATGGTAATGAAGTGAGTTGCTTGGTTGGTGAGGTGAAGAGACGATGAGGGATGCTTCAGCTGCTCACTTCGTTGAGTGGTCTGCCAAATATTCTTTTGGTGGCCTTGAGCTTGAGCTTTGGAGAATAATATTACGTAGTGTTTTCAGCTCCGTACTCTCTCCCCTCTCATGTACGTGAAGGCTGTTGTTTATAGGTGATTGAGAGCAAAGTGGTCAATCCCATCTTAATCATTGCGCAGCCTTCTCTTGTATTTGTTTCTATTTTCCATCCTTGAGCACATTGAAATCTTCGAGCAGCCAAAGAAAAAGATTTTTCTTCCTTCAATAAATGTCTTGAGCCGTGTGTGAATCTTCATATGTTGGTTTCCTCTTTTGTCATATGCGAATGAAACCAAAACCCAGCTTCCCACTTGATTGAATGAGTCAGCTATGGTGGCTTCCAATAATTGTCTACAAACGTGATATTCCCACAGTATATTTATCTCTTTTTCTTTCATCTTTTGCTCACATAAATGCCACATAAGTAATGAAATGTAATCATGGGATATTTGAAGATAATTCGATAAATAGTAACTAATAGCATGCTTTTACGGGGATTAAAATTACTTAAAATCCTAAATTATCAACAACCCCAAACTAGCTTCGATCGTCCTCGATCATAAAGCGGAATGAAACTAAATCAAGTTAGGATTTTTCGATGTCACTAAATAAATTCTCATGTTTATTCTCAGAAAACCAAAAGCACAATCTGTCGAAATCGTCATCAAATAATGAGTGATCCAGCTAAACACGAGACATAAAATGATAGTCGCAATCATATAATCGCACAAAAATATTTTCAGATCCTAACACGTATCAAGTGACAACTCTCACATGGATCGCTCAATTCGCTCAAAGTGTTTAATGGGATCTGTATCAAAGCTCTCAACTCACAACATAGAATGATATTACTCTATGCTTGCAAATATATCATATCAATTCACATAGTAGATATCGTGACGAATCAAAAGGTCTTTATCAAGGTTGTAGTGGGGCTCAGGGTAATAAGGGTGCGACATATGGGAAAAGTGGGCTGATAAGAGTCAAACATGTTAGTCACTAAATCGCTTTCACCTTCTACGAACAAAGTACGACATCAAATAACGGGAACCTAAACACACTCAAAACTATAACTAAGAATTCAAGAAAGTAACTCTAAAAATCTTGTGTTACCCTTTTTTTTTTCAGATAACTTTTTTTCTATATATCTTTTATTTTCTCTTTTTTTTTCGATATATTTTTTTTCCTCAGGTTTTTTTTTTTTTCGATCTCTTTTTTTTTCATTCGAATTTTTTTTCAAATAATTACAATAAAATACCACAACCAGATATAACACACCGTAATCGTCTTTCCTCTAAATTAATAGACTCAATACTCTGAAGCGATTAGTAAGCTAACATGCTGACAATGGTTCGAGGATGAAGGATAAAATAACATGATAAGCGGTTAAATATCGTGGCTCCAAATCAATAAATAAGGCTAATAATGCTCAAATGGGCTCACTAATTGATAGATATGTTGGTACGGAGATATTTAGGCCAGTGACTCATCCTAAGCGCCTTTATCATATTCGTACACAAAAATCCATAAAGTGATATTGACATGCATAACAAAGCAAGTTCGAAAATAATCAGACCATGTGTGACACTCATGAAAAACACATTGAGCAAGTATTGTGTTGCTCTATTTTTTTTTTAGCTCAAAACTCACAATATTTCCTGGGTTTGTGTCTCATGATACGTACTATTTTCTGAAGCAATCAATGTGGTCTGATAATCATGCTAATATCAAAACACGTAACATGCAGAACTTTCACACACAATTAGCTGAATCTTATCTCGACACAAGCAAAATTTCAAAAATTTCATCATTGGCAGGAGTTTTCATAAGTGACGTTCAAATCATAACATTGATCAGTTCTTACCAACTAATAAATCAAAGAGATCGATATCAAATCTAGCATGTGTCACCCCACCCCCAACTAATTAGCACATTGTCCCCAATGTGTAGAATTTAAAGTAAAGAGAGAGTTTAAGTGACGCTGCCCTGAATATGCATAGATCGATGTGGGCGAGTCGTGAGAGGACTTCAGTTCCTTCATAGGATCGAGCTACGTCTGCAAAGAACCACCCCAAACTGACTTCGAGCCTGCGAGGAAACATAACTAGACGGCACTGTGATTCGAATTGTGAAAATAAATTCAAAAGCAAAACACACTTAAGAAACGATGCAATAGATATAAGATTTTAATATGAAAAATAAAAAAATTGCGTAGATAGTACTTGGGTTGCCTCCCAAGAAGCGCTCTTTTATAGTCGATAGCTCGACTCCTGTTCGTCTAGACGGTCCACGATTATGTATGTACAGTAGAAGTACTGAACATCTTGACTTAAGCTTTTTGGAGAGGAGTTTGATCTCGGAATGGTATAGCTTTGTGTGGTTGCAATCCTTAAACTCCCTCAACAAGTCGACGTTCGGATCCCAAATAATGTTAAAATTCACAATCATCAACGTCTTTGTGAATTCTTTCGTGAACATACCCTCCGAATGATCCGATGAATTCATAGCCGCTCGTAGAAACGGATCAACACTCTCAGGGTCCATCTTCTCTTCTCCACAAAATTGTACGATGCAAATTCCTCGCATTTTGTCGTTCGCTCAATATCTTTGTGAATACGCATTCGACAACTTTGAAACTCTCGCACCACTCGATTTCGACAACAGCCTCATTGGTTGGAAGCATATGCTCGACAATTTTCTGATAAGTAAATGATTCGGGTTCTTCTTTTAACGTTGCATGACTAAGAATATCCTCGAGGACTTCCGGAAGGCTCGGCTTTGTTGCAACGGAATCTACAGTAGCCTCTGCGGGTTGATCGGCTTTTTCTGGCTCGATCTCATCTTCATTTCCATTTAGTTCCAACATTGATTCTCGTGATGTTTCATAGTCCAGCTGAATGACTTCTACGTCCTCTCCGGATTTGTTTCTGTGTCGCTCGTGAGTGCAAAAACTGCATTCTTAAGTTCTTCCACTTGGAATGCCAAACTCTCATCGTCACTTCTAAACTGTTAGAGCTCACAATGACAAAGTTGTTTGAATTCCAGTATCGCTCTTCAGCCTGTCGGCCCTGGTCAGCCAGTCTCTCGAGCGTTTTCTCCCAGAGGGTTTCTCTTTCTGAGGCGATGAACTATAATTAGCCGAAAAATAATCTGAGCAGTCGCCATCATCTGAGTAGTGCATGTCGTTATAACATGTTTGTTGGTTGAATTGCGGTACATGGTCTGCAGAATATGATGCTCTAGTAGAATCTTCGTACTGATAATCCAATATTTTGTGTTGTCATGTGCTTCATAGTGATTATTCTCCCCTCGCCCGACGTACCATCCGAGAGGTTTATACTTGCATTGACTAGTTAGATGTGAACATCCACACCAGTCGCATTCTAGTCATCATCAGACGTCTCGTAGGACTCGGAGAATATCTTGAATATCGTTCCATCTGCAAAACACAAACGAGAAAGATGAGAGTATCACAGTAATTATAATAATAACAACAATAATAATAATAAAAAATAAATGATGATGACGATAATGATGATAATAATCAAGATAAAATAAATATTTTATATAAAATATTTTTTTTAAACTCTTTTTATTAGAAAATACTAATAAAAATAATAGAAATAAAAATATTTAAACTAAAATTCAGAATATATTTTAAAATTAATATTTCCGCTATCCCCGGCAACGGCGCCAAAAAACTTGACACGCACGAATACTAGCAAGTGTACTAGGTCGTGCAAGTAGTATAAAATGGACGTGAGTCCAAGTATCGATCCACGAGGACAGCGCGATTAATTTTAAATATTATTCTGAAATTTAATTTAGACTAAAACGAGTTTTTATTTTTTGTGGATTTAATAAAATAAAATGCTAATAAAAAATAACATAATTAAACAAGGAAGAAAATGGATAAATCAACGACGGATGTGGTCAAGGCACATGCTCGGCACAAAATATTCCTACATATTTATACGACTGATTTTATCTAAACAATATAAATCTAGTTAAGGTAGAAATTCCTAAAATAATCGCTACCCGTTTGTCCCGCAATAGCGATCCTATGCGAAAATGAACCAATCAACTATATTTCTATATGACTGTAGTTACTCCGCACGCATCCGGCTTTATGAACCAAGCAACGAAGGTTTAAACAAGCACATAGGTAAAACAACACAGTAAAAGGAAATATATAAAATTACGCCCCTCACAGTACTTTCGTCGAACAGGTGTTGGCGACTGAGAAGCGCCTTGGACCCTCGGCTCGTTTCTTGACTGCTGAGTTCGTTATCAGCCGCGCCGCCAAGAATATCGCCCTCGTAGGTATATGCTCGTTTGTATGGCCTAAGCTCCGGTGTGGGTTTTTTTTTTGGGTTGCGTGAGGAGTCTTTAAGTGGTCTGAGAGATGGATGCTCGTGATGAAACTGGGAGATGCCTGGTTGTAGGTGAATCTTCCGTTGGTAGCGGGATGTGGCGTTTGGGTTTGAGGTGCTTAAGCGTGAGGTGCGTGCTGCCCTTAGAGCTGCCTGCTTTGCTTGATGGATGGTAATGAAGTGAGTTGCTTGGTTGGTGAGGTGAAGAGACGATGAGGGATGCTTCAGCTGCTCACTTCGTTGAGTGGTCTGCCAAATATTCTTTTGGTGGCCTTGAGCTTGAGCTTTGGAGAATAATATACGTAGTGTTTTCAGCTCCGTACTCTTCCCCTCTCATGTACGTGAAGGCTGTTGTTTATAGGTGATTGAGAGCAAAGTTGGTCAATCCCATCTTAATCATTGCGCAGCCTCTCTTGGTATTTGTTTCTATTTTCCATCCTTGAGCACATTGAAATCTTCGAGCAGCCAAAGAAAAAGATTTTTCTTCCTTCAATAAATGTCTTGAGCGTGTGTGAATCTTCATATGTGGTTCCTCTTTTGTCATATGCGAATGAAACCAAAACCCAGCTTCCCACTTGATTGAATGAGTCAGCTTATGGTGGCTTCCAATAATTGTCTACAAACGTGATATTCCCACAGTATATTTATCTCTTTTTTCTTTCATCTTTTGCTCACATAAATGCCACATAAGTAATGAAATGTAATCATGGGATATTTGAAGATAATTCGATAAATAGTAACTAATAGCATGCTTTTACGGGGATTAAAATTACTTAAAATCCTAACTATCATCAGTTAATTATATATTTAAAAAAAGGTGTTGGAGAAGAATCTTGATACAAAGAACATTTCATAATCATCAAAGCACAACGGCCCAAACTTGTAGGAGACGTATCATCATTAAAGATGTTCTTCTTAAGATGATTGAAAAAACAGATGAAGCTCTAGATAACATCTATTCTTCAAAATCATCTAAGACATCCAAATTTGTAGGAAAGGAGTTTGACAAGAGAAACGGATGACGGACCAGTTGATGCGATAAAAGGATGGAAACAAAAAAGGGCTTCACGAGTCAAATCTGGAAAGAGGGTCAAAGCGGATTAAAACAGGCGATAAAGAAGCCAAAAAGGTCAAAACACACCGAAACATAGTTGGCAAAGCATACAACTGCTAAGGTAATATTTTGCTAAATTTGTGTTATTATACGACTACAAAAATTTGCTAATGTCTTGCTTAATTACATGAACCTAAAGAGTGCACGCTAAGCTTGGAAATGAATCATCGTATAGGAGAAAAGTACGATATATTGTTCGGATATGCCTCATCCTACAATGCCAGTCGATTCATGTTCCTTTTACCAGCATCTCAATCGTCTTCATCTTTCACATAAGAAGTTAATCATTACTTCCATAATTTTAACTGCAACAGATATCAAGTTCATCCATTCTGCACCAAAATTCTCAATGGTGGTATCCTTCACAGTTCCAACGACATAGCTCAAGTTTGACGGATTTGCTACAGGTTAAATATCTCCAATATTTATTTGGGTATGTTGTTGATGATACAAAATAATATGATTTGTATATGAATTTTCAGGCACAGATTCAACAACCAAGTTACGGGTTGTCTTTTACCAATCAATCGAATGAAGTGATTAACGATGCAGCCTCAAGAAACCTACGGATAAATAATGACGAGAAAGATGATCGAGTAACCGGAGATTAATCACGACCTTTCTAGACGCAACTGTGGTGTGTGTTCGAGTGTTAGACTTGATATTCAGTTATGATACTTTGATTATACAATAATGGAAGTTTTATTTCCTGTAGGTGATTTATTCCGTGTTATTCAGTGTTCATGTCGAAATTGCATTATTTTATTCTCAATTTTATTCCTCTACCGAAAAAATATTACTGGTGAGATAGAGATACGAGAGACTGGTGAGACGAGACGAGACGAGATCTGACTTATAGTATTCCAATCACCTATTACTATGATTATTATATTTTTAAGTATAATAAAGTAATATGGAAAGAGAAAAGCAGAGTGGACGTTGTGGGGGATGGTGATTAGGAGTGAAAATGAGCTATAATATTAATATTTTAATAGTGGAATAGGGATTGGAATAGAAAATGCAATAGGTGATCCGAGCCGATGGGGAGGTGTAATGATTTTTCCTAAGTTGGAATACCTACTGGAACACCACATGAAATAGAGGATGTGGTGTTTTTTTTGGTGGAATTAGGATATTTTTATCTTTGCAAATGCAACAACGATTTATCTCATGCTAAGAGAGGTCGAAATTAGAGCTGTCAAAACGAGCATTTGGCGGAACTGAAAAATGAAGGCCCGCTCGCACATTGCCTGACCCGCCCAAATTAGAATAAAGATAAAATAAAATACTTCTAATCGAATTTTAATCTCATTAATACTGAAGATATAATGTGCCTAAGAGAGGGGGGGGGGGTGAATTAGGCTTATAAAATTTTATGCTTCTTTTCACAAATCCTAAGTGTAATGACTTAGATATGCCTACTGATGTTTGTGACGAGTCTGTCTGATATATCCTAGCGGATGTGTGTCGGGTTGTCTCACAGCGATAAAGAAATAACTGAAAAGTAAATGCGAGACATGATTTTATAGAGGGTATATCCCCAACTGGGGTTTACTCCTCTCCTTGGGATTTGCTTCCCAAGAGTTTAACCAATCACTATAATGCACCGTAGCTGGATACAAAACTGATTGATTAGCCCAATACACAACCGAAACAAGTCGAACACTAGCCACTGCTAAGTTACCACACGCCGAGTTTCGTTCCTTGGAATCTCCTGATCCCAATAGACACAACTCGCTACGAAGGGCCTCCGGAACTCGTCCTTCCCTTCATGTGTGCGTAAACGTCGACCTTGCCTCCTCGGTATTGCTCACGTCCGAAGACAATACGTCCGAAGACAGGATATATGGAGGGGATGATGGAATATCAGATGAATCACTCGCTCAGTGATGGAATCTCAAGTTAACGCTCAGTAAGGCAGAAAGCTATCGCAAATAAAGGCTCAGGGATCTCTCTGTCTGCTTCTGCTCAAGGATTTCTCGTAGGCTAATCGCAAATTCTAAGTACCTCGAAATTATGAAGTGTGCTCATATATAATCATTTTCAATCAGCACTTCACATGGAAAATCGTATCATAGAATAATCACCAAGTCAAGCATAGTTTCCATGCAATTTTCGAGTCAATCATACCATATAAATCACGCTTTTAATAAATTATTGCAACGGTCATATAGCACATTTAAACATGATTATATCCATATAAAAGCTCAATTTCGTTCTCAAGCAAATTCAAGCATTTCCCATATAATTACCATATCAGAACCTTCCATAAGTGATTCCCTGCTATCTGTTTCTAGCGTAAATCATTCCAGATTAACTTTCCAAATATAGCACACGAGATAGCATCACATCAGCACGTTTTCCATGTATATCTCATAGTATTAGATCAATATATTTAATGTTTAGCACATAAATCAGATCAGAGCATGCTTAATTCGGTTTAATCATGACTAGAACTTTTCTTATTTCAGATATCACATCCGTTTATAGTATATAGCACCTTATCCAAATCAATCAAATCAAATATTTCCTAAATATATTAATCCAATCAGCATAAGGAAAGATATTAATTCAATATTTCACATTAAATTCAGTGGAGCATGCAAAAATCGCACATGTGATTTTCGTAAGGAATAATAAATTTTGAACAGATATAACACTTTCCATATATAAACAGCATATTTTCCTTTTATAACTCAGTAGGATATCTCATGCATTATTTCCATATATAGCACAATACGATATATCCTATCATATGAGCTGTCTATAACATGCGATCACATAGTCTCATCAACAAATAACAAACTCATATGCAAATCAAATATTCAACACTTTAATCAATTTATAGCTCATTATTAATGCATGGTCGAATATTATCATGAACTTAGATGTTATATTAATCACAAATCGAATTGCTTAATTTATAGACCTAACGTCATTAGAATTACATCGTTCATCAAAACTCTCTAATACTCATGGACGAGAAGGTCAACAAATACTATTTAATTATGTTATTAAACTTGATTAAATTAAAAATCAGAGCTTAAAAACATAAAAAAACCTATATAATTTATTTATATATCAATACTTAATTAATTTATAATACTCATGGCCTTCCTGCAGCTAGGGGTGGGATCGGGTCGGTTTTTTCGGGTTTCAGGTTTTTCGGGTCGGGTACCGATAATATCGGGTAGTGAATTTAATACCGATCTCGACTCGCTCAAATGCGGGTATCCGATTTTTGGCTACCCGCGGGTCGGGTTCGGGTTTTTTATTATTTTTTTAATTTTTTTTAAATTAGTTAAAAATGAAAACAATGTGGGAACTGGGAATCGAATCCACGTCATGAAGGCCAAGCACCTTATCAGTGTTCCTTCGACCACTAAGCCAATCGAATTTCTGTGTAAGAGTTTACATAAACTTTACTAGTACTTACATGAGTCAGTTTATTTGGAAAACTCCATTGTCCCACATCGGTTGTTCATCCAAATTATGGGTGAAAATACTTCTATATAAACGCATACGACATACATATTTTATTGAATTAGCTAAGTAGCCACTTAATTTCAGTGGCACTTGATTCTTTTTAGTTCAAGTTTTTATATAAATAAATAAATAATTTTAACTAATTGTTTAGTTACTTTTATTAGATGGCCAATTAGGCGAATTTTTTTTTTTAATATGTCGGGTACTCGATCGGGTAAATCGGATAGCATATTGCTACCCGATAACCGACCCGACATACATGGTCAGGTACCCGATACCCGACATCCAACCCGATTTTTTCTTCCGATCGTGTAAAAACCCGATCGAGTCGGGTCGGATACCCGAATCCGAATGCCCACCCCTATCTCCAGCCCGCCATACCCGCCCCGCCAAAGCCTGCGGCGCGGGCTTGCTCGCCTAGACGCGCTCCCTTGGGGGCCTGAGAAATGGCAGCCAGTCCCACCATTTTGGCTGGGCGGGCCCGCGAAAATTGCCAGTATTAGTCAAAATACCATGGAGTTTTACTTTATTAAAGCTATTGATTTAAAACGTATGGAGGAAATGAAACCCATGAAATGAAAGCCAAAAAGTCCCTAAAACGAACAGTAAATTCGTGAAAGACGATGGCGTCGTATATATCGTTTCTGATGAACATTTTTTATTTTTGCATCATACTATTTGTGATTGTTATAACAAGTGGATGTTGTTGTATACGTTATATATATTCTTTTGTGGACATACACGTGCCGTTTCGGTATATGTCCTTCTTATATGCAACTTGCAACTACGATTCAATGAACATAGGATAGGACATATTTTTTCCTTATGTTCGCATGAATTAACCAGTGTTCACCGAGGGTTCGGCCATACCACATGCTTATTCAGTTGTTATAGTTTTAATATATCTTTTTCGGTAAAGTCATAATTATTATTTAAAAAAAAAAAAGGTGCGGAGAAGAGTCTTGGTACAAAGAACATTTCATAATCGTCGAAGCACAACGGCCAAAACATTCGTCACGATTTGTTGTCTCAATGAAAGTAGAATCAACTAATGGGCTGATGTGAAGCCATGTCAATAAAATCAGATTCTGAGGCCACTATACAAATATTATATTATGTATATATACATATAACTTTTGTAATAAAATAATAAGGGATAACACATAAGTATCTATTTGGATAAAAACTTGTAATTTAGTACCATGTCAGGATTTTTTATATGTATGTACCTAACAGAATAAATTTTTTGCACATAGGTACCCGATCCCCGAAAGCCACCATACAATACATTTGGGTACTCTATATCAACACATTTGGGTATCCTATATAACAGAAAATGGTACGACGTATGCTATATTTAGCTACGTTCTAAGTAACACATTGATATGCCGTAGGTACGACATATGCTATATTTAGGTACCATATATCAACGCTGGTACGCAATATAAACACAGGAAGGTACGGCATGACTAATTGGTAAAATTAACTCGGGTACCTATCTGTATAATTTTCTGACATGAGTACCTATGTCTAAAAAATTTTATCCAATTGGGTATGTTTTTATAGATTCACCATAAAGTAATGCATTCCCTAAATTTTAAATTTATTTGAACTATGAGAAGTGTAATATATTCTATATAGTCCCAAGGCCCAACTTATTTCCAACATTATTATACTATGCAAAATAAAATAATACGTATGCGAGGTTTAGGTTTGCTTAAGACTGTATTATTTAGTAGGTGTAGGGGCTACGGCAAATATGTGCATAGATACCTACTAATATTATTAGAATCAAATGCAAGAACTATCAATGGAGAATCATAATGTTGCAAAATAAAAATGCCACTTGGAAATTGTTCACGTGGGCTACTTTTTTCCAAAGTAGATGAACTAAAAGGTGAAAAATAAATATTCGCCCATACCATGCACATAACGTCAACTTCGAAATATATACCATTCCTTAAAAAGATAGGGTAAATAATATTTATGACGCCGATGTGCAAGCAAAGAAAACATTGTTGAGCAAAAAATACGTGGGACCCAATATCCCATTCGGATTTAGTAGTGTGATCGTGGACCATAAGAATTTCACATGGAGCAAAACAAAGAAATCTTTTTTGTGGATCAAACTATAGCCATGGAAAGGTGGCAAAATTAAAATATTTTCTTGTGAAGAATCTAATATCGCAAGGATAATGAGACGCGTCACCAACTAAAGATATTAAAAAATAATAACAATAGAATCTCAAACTTTATTAAAAGATTATTTATTTGATTTATTACAAAGGACGTTTTCTTGGCAGCCCACAACTTTATATAACATGGTTTTGTTTTGCTTCCTAACTCTCAGCAAGTGGGTTTAGGCTTTACCACACACAACTTGCCTTCACTCTTTGTGGCCATCGTTATTACCACAATTTCTTCCTTCCTTCTTCTTCTTCAACCTTCAATTATTCTCTTGCAATATAATATAATAATAATCTCTCGACCCATTTCTGATAGTTGAAAAAGAGAGCTAATCGAAAGGAAACATCAAGAAAAATGTCGCCGCCGAAAAGAGGTGCGAGCTATGTAATAGGCCGGCGAGGATGTTCTGCGATTCCGACCAAGCTAGCCTGTGCTTTCCCGCGACGAGAAGGTCCACGCGGCTAATTTCCTGGTGGCGAAGCACGCGCGTACCCTTCTCTGCCACGTGTGCGGCTCACCCACGCCGTGGAGCGCGCAGGGGACGAGGTTAGGACCCACCGTGTCCGTCTGCAGCGCGTTGCACCGAAAGCCGCCGAGGCGGCGGCGCCGGCGCCGGCGCCGGAGGCAGTGATGAAGTCAGTGCTATAGGGGATGATGCCGCGTCGACAAGTAACAGCGCTTTTGAAGGGGAGGGTTCTTATTCCGATGAAGAAGAGAGTGGTGAATTTGATGATGGGTATTACGGCGAAGAAGAAGAAGAAGAAGAAGAAAGGGTGAGAATCAGGTGGTTCCAGGCTCGGAGGAGGATGCCACGTGGCGAGTGGTATTGGTGGTGTAGAGAAGGGCGAGGAGCCTTCGTTAATAGGTGTGAAGAGGTTCCATGATGACTGTAATAACGATGGATGTTGTTCTACTCATGAGATCAACGACTCATTCGTTCAAGAATTATCTAATGAACGGAGTAGTGATGATTCCTTTTCCATTCGACCATCGAAGGCCGAAGAAGGAACGAATCGAATCGTTGGATCCAACATTCGTATGGGACAGAGGCAGATATCGAAAAAATTACAGAGCTTTAATCGATGCGACGATTATGGTTAAGAGTTTGCCAAGTTTCATCAGTTCTTGGGGACATTCATAGTACTGCAGTTTTCAAACACACTTATATGATGCTGATATTGATCGATCTCTTATTTGTATTACTGATGCTTTTTTCATGATTCTTGGATTGGATGTGTCTCACCTCTTGACCACTTGATGCACACAAATATATCTTTATTTTATCTTTATTTTTTGGTGTCGTTAGAGTAGCGCCGGCCAGGCAAGTATCATTGAAGAACATCAACGACCATTGTTAATTGTAATGAAATGTGTCATCTAAGAACGAACACATGTCAAGCATCAGTTCTTATGCCTTGAACATGCTGCAAAAGGACGAAAAGATTGAACAATCAAACAGGGTTCTTTCTGTATGATCGAGTGGAAGCAGATGATGATCAAAAAACGTAAGTAGAAATCGAAAAAAGCAAAATGAAATATAACTGCTCTCGTGAACTCGAACCATGAAACCAAGCAACGTTTTAGGCATATGTTGGTTGGACAAGGTAAATGGTTTTTTTTAGAAATGTCATGCAGAGAGAACATATTGATGATCAATAATCATATACAATGAATCAGAGTTGGGTTTTCAATTCAGGAGCAATGGTTCAATTCACATTAAAAGATCATAGTGTCCGTATACCTAAGGCAATGACTGTTCCCCTTTGCTGAGATTATACAATACAATGATACATATCCTTAAAGTCCACTTGGACTCTGCAGTTTGAAGGTTACATAATCGCTTGAGACTCTTGACAAGTAATAAAGGATGCAATTGGGGGTAAAGCGGGATAAAATTAAACAATACAATGACCGACTTTGGTGTGTGAATATGATCCGTGGGAAAGAGGGTTGCTTCCCCACCTTGTGCATATCGATTGCAATGGGTTGGCACGTCGACTCCTTTGGGCCCATAAACCGCCTGTAGTAGGGAAAATGGTCAGCCAAAAACAGTTTTTTTAGAAGAAAATCGTCGGAAGACGTACCTCTAAGGATGCTCAAGACCACGGCGAATGGAAAAGGTGGGATCCGTGTTTTCAAAAACTTCGGCTGCTTTGCCAGCTATGAGTGCGACGAGGACTGCTGCGCCAGAAACGTTGTGGTAGCTGTATAGAATAAGAAAACCTCGCCCCTTCTTTGGGTTGATTCGTTCTGTCAAGGATATGCTGGAATTTAATGAGTATTATTTGCTGTAAATGGCAGAACTATCTTGCTATTGAATGTGTATTATTAGCTGTCAATATTTTAGGATAGAGTAAATACTTCGTAGGTTACAAATCATCAATAGGCTGGATTGTAGGGCTAAAAATCAGCTTGTATGGTATTATAAATAGGAGGGCTCTCGACAAAGAGCAGACAAGTTTTTCACTGAAATTCTAAGTTTGACATGGTATCAAAGCCCCAATTCTGAACCAGACTTGTTTCTCTTGATTATTCATGAATCATGTCTTTCGAAAAGTCTCATTGTTCGCCTAACGGCAAAAACTACTCGCCCTGGGCTTTCCATTTCCAGATTTTCGTGAAAGGGAAAGATCTATGGAATCATGTTGATGGAACTACGCCTGCTCCTGACAACGACAAAGACAAGACGGGCCATGCCAAATGGCAGACCCAAGATGCCCAAATTTTGGTCTGGATTTTAGGATCTGTTGAGCCAGACATTATCTTGAATCTACGACCTTTAATCACTGCAAAACAGATGTGTGATCATCTGAAGAAGATCTATAGCCAGCAAAACACTGTTCGTCGTTTTCAATAGGAATACGACATAGGGAAACTTCATCAGGATAGTCTCTATATTTCTGAATTTATTCATGCTTCATGAACTTGTGGGTTGAATACACTGAGATTGTTTATCTTAGCATACCTACTGAAGGTCGTAGTTCTGTTCAAGCAGTTCATGAAACGACCTAAAAGAGATCAGTTTCTGATGAAATTGAGAACTGAATATGAAGCAACTAGATCCAGCATCATGAATCGAGATCTTGTCCGTCATGGGTACATGTCTCAACGAACTACTACAAGAGGAGCAGTAGTGCCTACTCACTCAGAACAATCTAAAAGAACAAGGATATTCGTCGTCCCAATGGCTACATAGCAAAAAGACAAACAAAAGGGAAGAGAACTGCGCACAATTCAATGTTTTTCCTGCAAGGAGTTTGGAAACTATGCTTCAAATTGTTCTAAAAAATTCTGTAATTACTGCAAGAAGGAGGGACATATAATCAAAGAGTGTCCCACTCGACCACCAAAGAAATCAGAGAACATCGAATACAACCTCGGTTGGATCTAAAAGTGCAAGCAGCTTTGTCGATACAACCAATGTCACACAAAATGCTTCCGCTTCCGTATAATCCATCACCCCCCAAATGATCCAACAAATGATTCGTTCTGCTTTCTCTACCTTAGGAATCTCAGGTAAACCCTTTTCTACAAAAACCACCTGGTATGTTGATTCAGGAGCTTCTAATCATATGACAAGTAATGCTCATTATTTGTCCAATGTAAAGAAGTATTCCTGAAATCTTAAGATACAAACTGCGGTGGAAATAATTTACCTATCACATCCATCGGTGATATTTCTTCCTCTCTAACTAGTGTTTTTGTCTCTCCGGCCTAACCACTAATTTGGTATCCATCGGTCGATTAGTTGATAACGATTGCAATGTTTCATTTTCTAAATCTGGTTGTGTTGTGCAGGATCAACAGTCAGGGAGGACGATCGCGAGGGTCCTAAGGTTGGACGAATTTTTCCTATCAGACTACCTCTAGCCATACTTCTTTACCATTCCTATCTTGTAATTATGCTCATGTCTATTCTCAAACATGG